>AWOL01S0007083.1:24153-57938 GCA_000715115.1 Nicotiana otophora
GTACCTTAGTGTACCATCATCCATGCCAAGAGAAAAGGCCATGGTCTTATGTTTATGAATCCCTTCTTTCAACTGTGCCAAGAATGGATCGTTGTATTGCTTCTCTTTGACTTCTACAACAAGCGATGATTCAGCCCTATTTTGCACAATTACCCCTCCTTCACTAGAGTCTGCAAGATGAACTCCCAAACTAGCCAATCGGTGAACTTCCTTAGCTAATGGCCTCTGATATGCCTCCAAGTATGCTAAGCTACCTATAGATTTCCGAGTAAAAGCATCCGCCACAACATTGGCTTCCCCGGATTATATAGAATATTGATATCATAATCATTACGTAACTCATGACATCTTCTCTACCTTAGATTCAATTTCTTCTATTTGCAAGTATATTGAATGATCTTTTGGTCCGTGAATATGTCCACCTGGACCCCATACAATTAATGACGCCAAACCTATAATGTATAAATCACAGCCGCAAGTCCTAAGTCATGTGTTGGATTATTTTTCTCCTGATTCTGCAGTTGCCTAGAGGTATAAATGATCATCTTGCCATATTACATCATTAGTGGAACATATATATCAGATTGCTCTTTCATATGACTCTAGAAATTGAGTACTTCAAATATTTCCTAGATATGGTTACGATCTTATTAGTACTTGCAACTTATTTTTAAATTTTATTTTTCAACAAAAGACATTACTAGGCCAGCTTTCTTGTGGGACCATCTGTTTCAAATGAATAACATCTACTAGCTTGCGCACACACCTTGATAACATCAACCTGCATGGTATTGCCTCAATATGTGAAGTAACATCGTGCTCAGACCTTTCTTAGCCATCCTCTTTCCTTATTATAAGTCTTATAGGATTTTAAGAAACCATTATACTTCCCTGGTGAACATTCTCACGATTCCTCTTTACTGCTAAACATTTCCCAAAGCACATATCAATAGCTTTCATATATATATTTAACCCGAGCAGGGCCTTTTTTGAAACTTGATATCCTCCTAAATTCTTCAATGACGACTTCTTGTTTTCCTTATAAGTGTAGGACTTAGTCCACGTGATTCCATCCTCGATGAGTAACTCACCTTATTCCCCGTATTGTAGTTACCAATAGTGTTTCTTGGTATTGCAGCCTAAGAACTATCATGTTAAACATGTTTAGTTTGTAACAAGTGTTCACCCTCTCTTAATCTGTTTCAAACATTTCCCCTTTGGTCTAGACAATATGTTGATACTATATTTACTTTGTGACTAGAGAATTTACTCCCATCCCATTTTGCCCTTAATTCATAGTTGACAACCTTATTGTGCCACACTTGTTCGCCTCCCATGAACTCGCAGTATCATTGTGTCTGGTTTGTTGAGTTTATCACACCACCACTTCATCACTAGTAGTCTCACTTTCTAATGTAATATGTAGACATGAACTCCCTATATATATTTTAGTTGATATTCGGCGTCACTCAAGTCGGCTGCATTACAGTTGATCCTTTATATCTTCTATTAACACTTGTGCTCTAGGCGAGTCCACCATTCTGATACGAACTATTTTGCGATAACCATGACCATCTCAATTTATAAATTGTCTTCCAATTCTTTTCGCCTCATTCTCCCTAGTTATTGAATAGCTATGCGCCCTTCCATACGTTACGTGGTCTTTTCCCTTAGTTGGGAATACATCCTGCTCGCCTCCCGACACTTGTTGGGATATCCGTGGGAAAGTGTGTTCATCCTTGTATCACTTGACACTTACTTACTTGTAAAATTCTTAAAAGACTCTCCATCAAGTACCGATGCACTCTTGGGTTATTAGAACATCACATTTATCTTTCCCACTCGTTTTGTCTTTCTTAAAGCCTTAGAGGTTTAGCTACATCGCAAATCTGTGATTAACTCATTCTAAAAACTCGCAACCTTTCACATTTGACCTATATTACTTCCTTGGGTTCCATTGTTCCTGACCCCCTAACAAGTATAAAATTCCTTTGTAAACATACTCTTAGTTTCTAGGATCGTTGACCCTGTCATTGGAATTTACCTTCCTTAACCTTCCACCTTTTTGGGGTACTAGCGGTCTATCATTAGCATATCCTTTCAGAGAATCATGCTACCCATTATCTCATTTCTAGACTACACTTGTCTTCAACAAAATATTCAAACATCATAGCTACATGGTCTTTCTTTTGTTTCATGTATTTAAGTGGACTCTCTACGACCTCTCTATGGGCCTTCCTCCCCCACTTGGGGTGAATGATTCACATTTTGACACAAGTCTTGAATTTAGTAACTTCAGGGACATATGTCTCATGTCTCTATCCCTCATACATATATGTTCGACTATTAGGGAGATTTAAGTCACCATGGTATTAACCCCATATGTTCTCTACTCTTATTCAGCCACATAGTCTTGGGATCCAACTCCCTTATTTCAATATCCTTTTTGGAGTGTAACACCACTTCGCACATTCCTAGGATTCTTATAACGTTCATAGTGCTAGGGTCTTCTCATTGTGGGTTCAATCAACTCTCCTTTCATAACTTCTTGTCTCCCGTGAGAGACCTACACATTTATCATTACTCTCCAGGCCATGCCTTTCATATATCACGTGCCTATGTAACATGTTTACATCTTAGAATCATATACATGGTTACCACACTATCCACATGTACTGGTTAAGGTTATGTGTCATTTATCACGTCACTGCCTCTTTCGAGGTGGGTAATCACTTCTAGCACTCTTCTCATATAAAGTATGCTCATGGTACGATATACTTGTCTCATATGTCATACTATTCATTCAACATGATACATGTGCCATCTATTTAATATTCAAGCCTTTACCCTTTCATCATGTCACATGACAACATTACTTGGAATAAACCAAGAGAGCATTTAAACTTACCTTGAACCTCAACGCACCAGTTGGAGGAAGAACAGTTTCACAACTAGTTTCATTGCACGATTCAGAATATCAAAGAAGGATAATATTTCTAAATTCCCATGTAGCATCCTAATTATAGATGTGGTTGACAACACACTGATAATAAGGACTCTACTAGACACGACTCCAAGACATCCTAGGACACTTAAAAACCTTAGGCTCTGATTCCAAGTTTGTCACGCCCCAAAATCGAGAAGCGCGACCGACGCTCAACCGAGTAAACCCGACCGAGCAAGCCTCATAGATTTCATTCTACCCAAACTCATCCATGAATAGAGATAATACATATTATCATTAATTAGATGAAAATTTATTCATGTCTACAATACCAATTCATTTCCAATTATTTCATCATTTTTAAAGTCTCAAATGGACAAGTAATACATCCACAACATAACATAGTTTGTCTTTCCCCAGCACCAATACACAACCCACACTATGTCTACGGAGCCTCTATAGATAAAGAAGAGTACAATGATAATGCCGGCAACAAGGCCCCGGCTATACCTCAAACAGGATACACAAGTACAAAAGATTCATGACCCCGGAATAAAGTGGGCCTCACCAATTCAGTTGGGAAAAATTTGCACTGCTATCACTGATCAATATCTCCTGTTGTGGAACCACCTGCATCTATTGAAAGATGCAGCGCCCTCGACAAAAGGGACGTTAGTACCGTCGAATAGTACTAGTATATCTAACTAAATACCCTCTCAATAGAATGGCAATTAATACAAATAAGATTATCATAATATCAATGAAAGACTTAATCAACATCAAACCTCAATTTAGGATAAGGAGAGTGTTCAAATTAATTTTCATATCTCACATTGGGAGATTTTTAGTATCGATATACCATTGTCTGCAATACCAGTGTTTACAATACCAGTGACACTGTAGTTTTAGTACGGAGTCCGATCACGACCCGATCGGAAAATCTATCTCATTAGATAATCAACCACAATTACCATAAATACCAATACCACCATAAATTTAGTACAAAGTCCGATCACGACCCGATCAGCTAGGCCATCCATTAAGGACATCAATCACAATTATTCTCAATATGAATACCACCATTTTTAACACGGAGTCCGATCACGACCCTATCGGCTAGGCCATCGCATTATAGACATCAACCACAATTACTCTCAATACCAATTTCCAGCACAATCACCACCATATGTGCAGCATGGTGTCCGATCCCGACCCGATCGGCTAGGCCGTCGTATTTGAGACATCAACCTTTTTATATCAATCATCGTATTTCGTAATACTTTCACATCGTTTTATTTCATTGGCACTAGTGGCCATAATTATAAGATCATTCTTGGCACATTGGCCATATTCAATATTGTATGCTCAAATTATCAATTTCAAATATCATCCTCATCATTAAAAAAAATACAATTCAAATGAAGGTGTGTAGTACACCTGTGAGCAATTTAGAGTCTAATACATATAGAGATATTTCACAAAATTTGGCATAATAGCCTTCATTTAAACTTGACTTAAAGTTGAAACATTATTAATGCACAACCCATATTTTAACACATCCTCAATTGGTAACATAACATGAATAAAGCATTTGGGATGCTTGTTGAACATATTTCTTTCAACCCAATCTTATTCGGAATAGCCAGTTTCATAATAAATCACTCGGTACTTATATAGTTTGCATGAATATCGTGGGATTCAATTCTAAGAGAAGAGTTTAGCCAACATACCTCTCTTGAGCTTCCTTACACTCTAAATGTTCCGGAATTCAAAGCAACTTCAATCTCTAGGATGAAGACCTAGTGAGTTTCCCTCCTCAATTTTCCAAAACTTGGGCAAGAGTTGAAGAATAATTATTGGAGAACACCTTCTCACTCTTAGGCACCCTCTCTCACTCTACAATGTCAGATAATAGCTCAAAAATGACCCAAAGAGTGTATTTAAGGAGATAGGGTCGGGTTTTGAAAACCCTAAAATGGAGCTCCGTAACAGGTTCTGCGGTCGCATATGCGATCGCATAATGGTTATGCGGACCGCATATCGGTCGCATAATTGGTTACAAAAATAGACAAAAGAACTGCCTATGTATGCGGTCACTATGCGGTCCGCATAACTGTAATGCGGTCACATAATGCATCGTATAACAGTTATGCGGTCGCATAGTCGACCATAGCTAATTCCAGAATAGCCCTCATCTGCTCACTTCTGCGACCATTATGCGGCCCGCAGAGTGATTATGCGGTCGCATAATGGACCGCATAAATGCACATTTTTGGCCAAAATTTTCCTTTACTTTTCCGTGCATTATTCAACCCAAAATATTTATAATCCTCAAACACGTAAGCCTAGTCCAGCACCATGAAACATTATTTTCTTTACAAATTTTACCAGGACTTACACTTAACTACTTCAAAATTTTTCGGGGTGTTACATTACCTATCTCTAAAACCCTCAGAAAAATACCCCAAAATAAGCCCCAAAGGCTATTTATCAAAATGGGGTCGGGTTATGAAACTAGAAAAATTAACCCTCCGAAATCTAGTCTGCGGTCGCATTATGGACCACATAATGGGTATGCGGGTCGCACAATGAACCGCAAAACTGATGCCCAGAAATGAGCTTCACTGGATAGGTTTGCGACCAATTTTGCGGTCGCATAACCACTTCCATGATCGCATACTTTTTCTGCGGTTGCAGAATTGGCCGCAGAATCGCATTCCGCTAGCCTTTGGTAATTTGGTCACAACATCTTGTAGATGTGTCAAAATGATAAACGGTATGAAGCATTAGAAACTAGACACATAGACCTTTCTTTTGATAGGTAATACACCATATAACGCTTCATATCATGAGAGTTATACTCATTTAACGTTAGGTCTTGTACGAACTCTTTCTGAAACTTTATCCCATTATAAACTTTTTAACTTGACTTATCCTTGGGGCTCTTCTTAGACAATAAACCATTCTTAATGCACCTCATACATATATTATCATGATAAATTGATATCATTCATATAATAATCCTTGTCTGCACACAAACTAATATAATTAGCGCAAATCAACTTTCTTAATAGCGCTTAAGTACTTCAAAATTTTTCGGGGTGTTACATTCTCCCCCACTTAAGAACATTCATCCTTGAATGGTTTACAAGTCCCTTCTAAGAATAGAGTTACTATCATTTTACCTCCAACTGTTATACATATGCACTTATCACTACATCAGTCTTATACATCCTTTCCAAAATTTAGACTTACTTATGGACCTTAAGATTTGGCTATCTTTACAAATTCCTAAAATTTTAGGCAGAGTTTCTCCTGTAACTGGGCCTATCCACCTGCCAGAGAATCACCAAAAATACCCTATAAACATATCCACAACTCGATAAAGTATCACAATGTATATCAACATCACTAATCTCAACATTACAAGCATTGCATTATTAAAATAATATCTGGACATGAACTGCACATTTTTAAATCATAACACATAGAAAGTACCTTTCAATCCATAATTATTTGACTATACAATCAAATGAGAATATTTTATTTCCTAAACACTTTTGGCCCTCAAGGTGGCCTCCTCGACTTACAGACTTCGCCATAACACATTAACGGAGGCAATCTCAACTCCCGGACTTTTCTAACAAGGATAGCAAATAGTTGCTCCTCATAATCCAATTATCCATTAAATTCACCTTCTTAGGCTACACATGGAACACCGGGTACATGGAGAACAATAATAGGGAAAAATCATGCTCATAGTTTGTCCTATTTCCTTTACGATTTCATAAGGCCTAATGTGACTACACATACTTTACCTTTATTAACAATTCACATAGCATCCTCATTGAGAAAATATTAAGAATAACCCGTTCACTTTCTTCAACTCTAAATCTCGATGCCGAACACCAAAACTAAACCTTTGGCGACCTCCAACAATTTTTCTAAGATGTGCTAGCTTGAATATGACCATAAAATTTCCTATCCAATATATTTGATCACGGGATGACGCTTCTTCTTTTGCATGTGACTTATGGGAGGAATAATCGGAAGGATAAAGACATTAGCATCAGTTATTCTTGGAAGACCATGAGTCATGAAAAGGACAACAACAATTGTTTCATTCCATATGTGTCTTGTTCGGCAATAGTAAGCCTCAAAGAGAAATGGCCAAGTACATGACACCAATCTTATACTGGAGTGTAGGAAAAATCAGTTCAACTCGAAATGAGAATATTTTGGAACCCCGAATGTCATATGGGTTTCAAAATACATGAAATTGCATTATGGTCTTAACATCAACTGACACAAGGAATCTATGTCGCAGGCCCATGGGGATGAAAAAGAAGTTGAACACTTGTGAGATTATTATCATTCTCACAACTTAACCTTTGATAATAGTTGGTCCTATATGAGAGGACTGGAGATATGACGAATCTGTCTTTCAATTCAATATGCTAATCATAAGGCTGCTTAACTTTCAACCTCATACAAGTGAAATCATGTAGCTAGGACATCTTAATGTTGGGATGAAATCATGTATTGGTTAGCAAGAATGAACACTTTGCTGTGAGCTAGACATGTTTTAGCCATAACAACTCTCAAGTTGCAATACTAGGCCATTTCATGGGCAACTACAATGCTAGGAACAATGTGAGTTACTCACTAAGGCATGATCTAGGTGAACATGAAAGTCATACTGAGATGGGCGAACCATAAGATCTTTCGGTGATGAATTTGTGAAAATCTCAAATTTCCTAGAAACTTTATGCGGACAAGTGAACCCTTTTAATTGACAGGTACACATATGATAGGTACTGAGATATGCTCTCATGTTACTATATAGTGAAAAGGATTCATGATACTATTCATAAATGAGTAAAGTGATTGTTCCAATCATAGGAGCCACATACACAAAAGAGAAAGAATTGCTCGATAATGATCTCAACACTAGGTTGTCTTACATTGGATTTAATACCACATAGGTAAGCTTTATGACTGTGCATGCATAAGTACAAGTGAGCAGATGTTATCCATTTGAATCAAAACAATCTGTAAGAAATTCATCATGCATAGTCCCTTGTTGAGAATTTAGGGAATAAAGTGGGAAGTATTAATCCTAGAGTTATAACTCAATTTCAAGGACATAATTATAGAGCTCAATTGCATAAGAGGTTATAAATAAGAGAATTTGTGATAGAGTGGCTTCGCGAATAATGCATCTCGTTCAGAAAGTATGCAATATTTTATGATTCAACGTTTTGGTTAAGACCATATTAATGTAGGCCTCTTCAATATGGATGTACATATACAACAAGGAAAATAATGCGGTGTTCATAATGATGTACTAAGGATTGACTTACTTGATGACTTTAGATTGATAGGACAGTACCTTAATTGATACCCCTCTACTTCACATCCAAAACATACATTAGTACCATAGTGACATAGATACCCCCGAATGACATCTCATACACTTCACGCAACGAGGATGGGATCCGCTAAACTGACTCGCCCCACTTACCTGATATTTGTCCTTTTCTTTTTTGCATACATCATAAGAAGTCCCCCTATCCTTCCTCCAGGACCCCGTGATGGGATTACCAATCTCTGCAACAACTTTTTGTATGGACTTTTGGAATTGCCCAAATTTACCACTCCTAACACGCTTTTGAGCATACTCACAACATGACGCAAAATATTTTCGCTCGCGTATCGGGCAGACCGGGATGGGTGTATCCAACCTAAGGGAATTTGTTCTTCTTGTGCCCCTTCTTTCCACAACCAGGACATATTTCAAGAATCATCCAACATAAACCCGAGTGGCTAAACCCGAGTGGCTCTAATTTCATATCAAACATTTCGGCTTATTGATACCAATAATCCTCTTTCATTTCTTAGGTGCTCTCACCACATAAATTGGTGGCATGGTGATATTAATAGAAATAGGGACACTTCCCCTGCCAACTGGTTCTTTTATTTCCTCCTTGCTGCCTCGAACGCGTGGGTTACTCATATGAAAAATGAGACATGACGAGGAAATTAGCTTCCTATCTTGAGTACTAAAGCACGATCTGGAGTATTAAAGAAGTGTAAATTTCCTAAATGTACAAGTAGCCTCCTAATTAAAGATGTGGTCGACAACACACCGATAAGAAGGACTCTACTAGACATGGCTCTGATACATTCTAGGACACTTTAAAACCTTGGGCTATGATATTTCAAAGTTATTTTAAAACAGTTGAGTTGAGGCTCATTTCATAATCTTTATCACATATTCTAATTTCATTGGCACCACTAGCCATAACTATACCTTAAATTCTTGGCACGTTAGCCATACTCTATATTCCCAATTCACTTATTTCACTTCCAACCATCTTTATAGATTATCAACAATAAGATATTTTCAATCGACTTTAGTTACATATATGAGAAATTAAGAGTCTTAAGAATATTGAGATTTTCTTACATCATTTGGCATCATAACCTTCATTTAGAACATGACTCAAAGACATAGCATTTTAATATACATATCATTCTTGAATACATTCTTAAAGGATAACATAATGTGATAGGAACATTCAGAACAAGTTTTGATTACACAATTCTCATTACTTTGCTTATTCGGGACAATCGAATTTATTGGGAATAACTTGGAACATAGAATAAGGAACTTGAGACAACCATACTTGGAACTTACGGAAACATCATGAAATTCAATTCTAAGAGAGAAAGTTTAGCCAACATACCTCGCTTTGAGCTTTCCTTAAATTACTACAACGTTCCGGAAATTCTAACATTCCCAATATATTTTGAGACATAACAAAATTAAACCATAATTAGGAAGATATTCACGGTTTCAGCTCATTTGAGCATTTTATCAAACACTAGGTGTGCAAATTTAACTACAAGGTTCTTCTACAAGATTTCCTTCACTCACAATCCAATCTTCCCACAAACCTTATTAGTACAAGCATGTATAAATAATGCTCTTACACCCAAGAATCATACTCCCAATCACCCATCCCAAACCCGAAATTGAAGACTAGGGGTTTGAATCTTACCTCTTAGATCAAGATCTTGTGATTGGCTTCCTTGATTCTTGAAGATTGGTGCAAGATTGGATGATTAGAATGTTAGGTTTCCTCCTTCTCTCTCTAAAATGCTCTTACCTCTCTCTAAAACCCTCAGAAAAACTCCCCAACATAATCCCCAAAGGCTATTTATCAAAACGGGATCGAGTTATGAAAATAGAAAAATTAACCCTCCGAAATCAGGTATGCGGTCACATAATGGATGGCAGAATGGGCATGCAAGTCGCACAATGCACCGCAAAATTGATGCCCAGAAATGGGCTTCACTGGACATGTCTGCGACCAGATTTGTGCTTGCATAACCACTTCTACGATCACATAATTGTTCCGCGGTCGCAAAATTGGCCGCAGAATTGCATTTTGCCAGCCTTTGGGAATTTGGTCATAACCTCTTGTAGAAGTATCCAAATGATGAACGGTTTAAATCGTTAGAAATTAGACATGTAGATCATAGGTAATACACCATATAAAGCTTCATATCATGAGAGGTATGCTTGTTTGAAGATAGATCTTGTGCGAATTCACTTGAAACTTCTTCCCATCATAAAAGTTTTAAGTTGACTTAGCCTTGGGTCTCTTCTTAGACAATAAACCATTATTAATGCACCTCATACATATAATATCATGATCAATTGATATCATTCATATGATAGTCCTTGTATGCACACAAAATCATATAATTAGCGCGCATCAACTTTCTTAATAGCGCTAAAGTACTTCAAAATTTTTCGGGGTGTTACAGTTACATAGGTGGGATATCTTCTGTGATGAGGTTAGGGGTTGCGTGATTTCTCATGAATTTCATATGAATAGTTCTACCTTCTATCCAATAGGATGCATGTACTACAATGTGGTTCTGGATTGTTTGAGGAAGATGGCGCGACTATCATAGGGTCGAGTGTGCATTTGGGGATGATAACTTGGGATATGTTATATTTAGTGCAACATGAGCTTATGAGAATTTGGATGAGTAATGTTGAGAGATCAGGGTAGCAAGAAGGTGAAGTCATTTTGAGTTTGTAGATTATGTGATTGTGGCTTAATGCCAAGTGGGGGAGCCCATCGTTAATGATTGGGTCACATGGTCACGTGTTTTTGTAGTTTCTGGATTTTAGTACATTGGTGGATTAGTTATGACTTAAGAGGAATATAACAGGGTAGCTCAAGAAAGGAATTTGATGGATGTGTGTTATATTTCGCATTAGGGTTGTAGGTTATGAGATAGGAGGCTAGTCTGATAGTGTTTTGTTTTAGGCTGCTAGTTGCTCCAGTTGTGTCCTTAGTACTTCATTAGGGTTGTAGGTTAGGTTGTAGGAGACTCGTCTGGTAGTGTTTTGTCTTAGGATGTTAGTGGATCTTGTTCTGTCCATATTATTCCATTGCGTCTGTACTACTGTGCCATTGTTAACGCTTAGTGTTATTGCTTTACTCTCTATTTTCTAATTATTATATTGTTGTTGCTATCTTTCTAGATTCATTTGCTGTTACTGCTACATTGTCTCATTCCATATTCATGTACCGAGGTTCTATAAGAAACAACCTCTCTACTCCTCTGGAGTAGGGTAAGGTTTGCGTACACACTACCCTCCCTAGACCCTAGTTGTGGGATTTCACTGGGTTGTTGTTGATGTTGTGTTACATTTCGTCTTATCGATCTATGGAGGTTGTAGGATGACTCAGATTTGATATTCCTTTGTGGGTGTGATGTGCAAGCTAAATGTTTCATTCGGTTGCTTCTTCAGAGTATTCATGTGCTAACGGAGCACCTGTCATTTAGCTTGCATGGTTTTATATATTCGGGACTCACTGAGAGGGGGTGACTCTCAATAGTAGTTCTAGCGGGTTCAAGATTTAAGATGTGGTGCCTAAGGATTTTCGGATTCATCGTGCGGGTGAGGATTGAATTTTACAGCGGAGTTTGAGAGAGACTTGGGGTATTTCTAAATCATTGTTGGTTCTGCAATATGGTGTTAAAGAGATGGAAGAAAAAACTTTGGATTCACATAAGGTCTCTTCGGAATTGGTGTATTAGGGGGTCACCTGAGATGAGTTTTGATTGAGATTCATTGTGTGCTGGTAAAGAGAGGTGTTATTTTAAAGGCAAGTAAAGAGGAAATCTGATGAAGTTGAGTCAGTTTAGTAGTGGTTAAGTTTAGCATGGTAAGGGAAATGATCGGTTCCTTCGGTATCTTAAGTATATGCAGGTGTTGGGGCAAGATCTTGTTGGCTTGGAAGTTAGCATGATTCGGTTAATTTAGAAGACACATTTTTGATGGCTCGGCGATGTGCAGATGGGTCTTGAAGAGTTTATGACAGTTTCGACCACGACTTGAGATTTGTGTCTTTTACGGCTACGGGAAGTTAGATGCATGTGGCATTTTCTCCTGAAATACGTTAAGCGAATGGTTTCTAGCTGATGGAGTGCTTGTTCTACTGGTGATTCAGGATTTATGATGGGATTATCATATTCTCTCATAATAGAACGATTGATGCAGTGAGCTGTGTTGAATTGGGATTGAAGGGTCAAAGTTATGGTTCAGTTTGACAAGGATGTAACGAGTTAGAGGTAGTAGGGGAGATTTTAGATGTTCGGAGTATGTCAGCTATATTTTAGTGTCGCCTGAGAATGATGTGTTTTATGGAAGACTCATTGTGTATTGATTTGCATATGCTCTACTAGCACTACAGAAATAGCACGGTTGGTAGCCTTTGACGTTCAAATTTTATTACTGTGTGCGGAAGGGTGGGGATGATGGTGTAGGTGACGTGTCATTCATTTAAGTGGGAGAGATCTAGATCAGGTATGGATATTCTGGTACTATCGCATGTTGGAGAGTTTATGTCTGAAAGGTAGACTATTCCTTTGGTTGCGGACTGTGGAAGTTTTTACATGATTTGATGGTTGAATGAATGTGTCATGGATAGGGTCATTGTGGATCTTGAAATTATATTTACCTATTTTGAGATGGTTGAAAGTGGTTTAGAGGTCCATTGGCAGGCTTAATATGAATGTATATTCTACACTAGATTGGATATGTTTATTCGGCACATCATTTGTCTATGGATGAGTTTTCGGCCATGGTGGATTTTATTCCTGTCATCATCTATTTCCTTTGTTACTCTTTTATGCTATGTGGGTTGTGAGGCGACTTGAGTATTCACATGTGTGTTATGGTCTCATGTAGGCTTGTGGTGTTACATGAGCGAGGTGGCTCTCGAGATGCTTGTTTCTTTATTGTACCTTAGTCATGCTTGGCCTCTTTTGTAGTACATATGCTAACCGTCTCCCCATGGTTATGTTTATGCGCATGGCGTGCTTATTGTTGATATACGTGTGTGATGAGCTTGAAACACACAATTAATTTATGCTCACTAATCAAATATAGTATAGTATAATATCGAATCCACAGGGACTGGATTAAACAGTATTCTCGTAGTTTCTAGTTTGATTGCTATCCAAGAGAATCAACAATTGAGGGTTATATGATTTCTAACTAAAATTAACTAAGAATTTAAAGTTATTGACTAATGACAATCGCAACAAAGACAAGCAAGGAAGTTATCAGTGGGAGGAAATAGGGGTTAATAGGATTGGTGCAAGATAATTGTATGGGATCTAACTCTAGATAATTCACTTCTAATGTTTTAGTGAGTCTCTCGAATTCATTCATGTCACGACCCAAAATCTCCAACCGACGGGACTGTGATGCGCCTACCATTTCACTTGCTAGGAAAGCCAACGTTAGAGAATCATCAAACCATTTCCTTATTTCCATTCAGTAAATAACAATAATTAACTAAGATGAAGTACAATAAGTGCGGAATATTATAAAACTGCATTAATTACTACCACCCGGATCTGGAGTCACAATTCACGAGCATTCTAGAATTTACTACAAGTAATAGTCTGAAAGAAATACAACTGTCTGAATGAAAGGAAACAGTAGGACGTAAAAGATAGACGGGGACTTCAAGGTTTGTGAACGCCGACAGATCTACCTTGAGTCTTCGGATAGCTGACCAATAGAAAAATCTCGATCAACCTGAGCCGGTACCAAAATCTGCACAGAAAGTGCAGAGTGCGGCATCAGTACAACCAACCCCATATACTGGTAAGTGTCGAGCCTAACCTCGGTGAAGTAGTGATGAGGCTAGGACAAGACACCCTCATATAACCTGAACAATATAATTATGTGAGTGGCCACAACAGTAAATAAAGAAATAATGGGAAGGGGACATACCGTGGGGGAACACAATATAAAGAGTGAGAATAATGAAAGGACAGAATTAAACCGAAAATCCTTAAACAAATTGAGCAAATAAAACAGCAAAGGAAAACTGCACGGCATCACCCTTCGTGCTTTTACTCTCAACCTCACCAAATAAATAAATAAATAAATAGAACGGCACGGCATCACCCTTCGTGCTTTTACTCTCAACCTCACCAAATAAATGAATAGAACGGCACGACATCACCCTTCGTGCATTAAACCTATCATAATATACACGGCATCAGCCTTTGTGCTTTAGACTCTTCCTCACAATATAAATAATGCATGGACGGCAACACCCTTCGTGCTTTACAGTCCTCCTCACAAATCACAGAATCAATAACAACGGATAGATAGGAGTATCACAAAGAAACCAGTATTTTACCCATAATCAATAGCACAGTGTAACCTCAACCTTGAATCAATATTCGAAAGTTACCAAATCTCAGTGAAACCAGATATAAGTCACCAAACATTTCAAATAACCCGCTAAGCATGGATAGTAGAATTTAAGGCTACAAAATAGACAAAAATAGAATTTTACTCGCATGCTATGACTCGACAACGACACATAGATGCTCGTCACCTCACGTATACATCATATTTAACAACCAAACAAGAAGCAAATAAACATATAATACCTATTCCCTCAAGCCAAAGTTAGACACGACACTTACCTCGATTCGCAAGCAACTCACTGCTCAAGCACTGCTTTTCCCTTAGAATTCACCTGAACTCACTCGTATCTAGTCACAAATAGCTTAATACCATCAATTATCGTTAAAGGAATCAACTTTAATGAATAATTATAGATTTCCCTAATTTTCTCTAAAAACGTCAAAAATCGACCCCCGGCCCACTTGGTCCAAACTCGAGGTTTGGACCAAACTCAGTTTACCCATTCACCTACGAGCCCGAATATGTCATTATTTCCGGAATCCGACCCCATATGAAGGTCTAAATACCCAAATTTGCAAAATCTCCAATTCTCCTAAAATCCCTAATTTCTACCCTTAAAGAACAAGATTTAGGCCTAGAAATCTAGTTGGTGCTGATGGAAATTGAAAGGAATGAGTTTAAGAATACGAACCTATGATTTGGTGTTGAATTCCCACTTTAAAAATGTGAAGAAAATGTGAAATATTGAACAAATCCCGTCTTTGAAGTCTGTTTTAAAACACTGGACAGGCCTTCATCGCATTCGTGAGAGGCGTATCGCGATCGCGATGCACAGTGCCCTAAGGCCTTCGCATTCGCAAGTCTTTCTACGCATTCGCATAATGAAGCTCCCCCTAAGCCTTCGCATTCGTGACCCAATGGACGCGTTTGCGTAGAAGAACATGACGCCCCTGCACCAGGTCCCTTAAACTATCGCGTTCGCGGGAGACTGATCACGTTCGCGAAGGGTACCACCCCCAATGCTTTGCGTTCGTGACCAGTCCTTCGCGTTCGCAAAGAAGAAAATTCCTATGCCCCCGTTTTACCTTTCGCGTTCGCGACACTACCTACGCGAACGCGAAAAAGGTCACACCAGAACAACTGTTGCAACAAAAATCTCCGATTTTCTAAGTGCAATCACCCCGTAGCCCATCTGAAACCTACCCGAGCCCTCGGGGCTCCAAACCAAACATGCGCATAAGTCTAACAACATCATACAGACGTGCTCGTGCGATCAAATCGCCAAAATAACACCTAAAACTACGAATTTAGCATAAAAATCAATGAAATTCTCAAGAACACTTAAAGTTATTGTTTTCTCAACCGAAGGTCCGAATCACGTCATTTAAACTCCGTTTCTCACCAAATTTAACAGACATAGTTTAGATATTATAACGGACCTGTACCGGGCTCCGAAACCAAAATATAGGCCCGATACCATCAAAATCAAGCATTAAGCATATACTTTAAAACCATTAATTCTCTGAAATTCAATTTTAGTCAAAAATTCATTTCTCGGGCAATGGACCTCGGAATTCGATTTCGGGCATACGCCCAAGTCCCATAATTTGATACAGACCTACTGGGACCGACAAAACACGGATTCGAGACCGATTCCCAAAAATATTGACCGAAGTCAAATAAAATCAACTTTTTAAGGCACAAATTCTTGTTTTCATCAATTTTCAACATAAAGCTTTCCGGAAACATTCCCAGACTGTGCATGCAAATCGGTGAGGATAAATATAATATTTTTAAGGCTTAAGAGCGCAGATTCGAGGTCTTAAACATAAGATGACCTTTTGGGTCATCACATTCTCCACTTCTAAAACAACCGTTCATCCTCGAACAGACATAGAAAAGCACCTGGGCTGGTGAAAAGGTGGGGATATCTACTCCACATATCGGACTCCCAAGTAGCTGCCTCAATAGGCTGACTTCTCCACTGCACTCGAACTAATGGGTAACTCTTTGATCTTAACTAGCGAACTTCCCGGGCTAGAATTGCCACCGGCTCCTCCTCGTAAGTCAAATCTTTGTCCAACTAGACAGAGCTAAAATCTAACACATGGGACGGATCGCCGTGATACTTTCGAAGCATGGACACATGGAATACCGGATGAACAGCTACTAAACTAGGTGGAAATGCAAGCCTGTAAGCCACCTCTCTCACTCTCTCCAGAGTCTCAAAAGGTCTGATATACATAGGGCTCAACTTACCCTTCTTTACGAACCTCATTACACCCTTCATGGGTGATACCCAAAGTAACATTCTCTCTCCGACCATGAATTGAACATCACGAACTCTACGATCGGCATAACTCTTCTGTCTGGACTGAGCTGTGCGAAGTCGATCCTGAATAATCTTGACCTTATCCAAGGCACCTGTACTAAGTCTATGCCCAACAATCGAGTCTCTCCCGGCTCGAACCACCTAACTGGCGACCGACACCGCCTACCATATAATGCCTCGTAGGGAGCCATCTGAATGCTCGACTGGTAACTGTTGTTTTAGGCAAACTCTGGAAGGGGCAAGAATTGATCCGAAGAACCTCCAAAGTCAATGACACAAGCACGGAGCATATCCTCTAAGATTTGAATAGTACGCTCGGACTGCCCGTCCGTCTGAGGATGAAATGTTGTGCTCAACTCAACCCGCATACCCAACTCACATTGTACTGCCCTCTAAAACTGTGAGGTAAACTACATACTTCGATCAAAAATGATAGACACGAGCACACCGTGAAGACGGACGATCTCTCGAATATAAATCTATGCTAACCGCTCCGATGAATAGGTAACTGCCATAGGAATGAAGTGCGTTGACTTTGTCAGCTTATCCACAATAACCCACACGACGTCAAACTTCCTTTGAGTCTGTGGGAGTCCAACAACAAAGTCTATAGTGATACGCTCCTACTTCCACTCAGGAATCTCCATCTGCTGAAGCAAACCATCGGGTCTCTGATGATCGTATTTCACCTGTTGACAATTCAAGCACCGAGCCACATAAGCAACTATATCTTTCTTTATCCTCCTCCACCATAATGCTGCCGTAGGTCCTGGTACATCTTTGCAGTGCCCGAGTGAATTGAATATCGATAACTGTGAGCCTACTCAAGGATCAACTCACGAAGCCCATCCACATTAGGCACACAAATACGACCCTGCATCCTCAAAACTCTGTCATCTCCAATAGTAACCTGATTGGTACCACCGTGCCGCACTATGTCTCTAAGGATAAGTAAATGAGGATCGTCACCCTACCAATCTCTGATGCGCTCAAACAAAGAAGACCGAGCAACTGTACAAGCTAGGACATGGCTAGGCTCAGAAACATCTATCCTCACGAACTGGTTGGCCAGGGCCTGAACATCCAGGGCTAGTGGTCTCTCACCAACTGGAATATAAGCAAGTCTGCCCATACTCACTGCTTTTCTACTCAATGCATCGGCCACCACATTGGCCTTTCCCGGATGGTACAATATAGTGATATCATAGTCTTTCAATAGCTCCAGCCACCTCCTCTGCCTCAAATTGAGTTCCCTTCGCTTGAACAAATACTGCAAGCTCCAATGATCAGTGAATACATCACATGGCACGTCGTAAATATAGTGCCTCCAAATCTTCAGCGCCGTAAATATAGTGCCAAACCCAAGATACTACGGATCTTTGTAGCTGATGTGGGTCTAGGCCAGTTCTAAACTGCCTCAATCTTCTTAGGATCCACCTGAATACCCTCTGCTGATACAACGTGACCCAAGAAAGCAACTGAACCCAACCAAAACTCGCATTTTGAGAACTTAGCATATAATTGGTTGTCTTCCAAAGTCTGAAGAACGATTCGAAGGTGCTGCTCATGCTCCTCACTACTGTGGGAGTAGATCAAGATATCATCAATAAACACAACCACAAAGGAATCCAAGTAGGGTTTGAACAACCGGTTCATCAAATCCATGAATGCTGCTGGGGCATTTGTCAGCCCAAATGACATCACTAGAAACTCATAATGCCCATACCGAGTTTGAAAATCTGTCTTAGGAACATCAGATGCCCTAATCTTCAACTGATGGTAGCCAGATCTCAAATCAATCTTTGGAAACACCTTGGCACCCTGAAGCTGATCAAATAAATCATCAATCCTCGGCAATGGATACTTGTTCTTGATGGTGGCTTTGTTCAACTGCCGATAATCTATACACATCCTCATCGATCCATGTTTCTTCTTCACAAACAATACAGGTGCACCCCATGGCGAGACACTAGGTCTAATGAAGCCCTTATCAAGCAAATATTTCAACTCCTGCTTCAATTCTTTCAACTCTGGCGGGGCCATGCGGTATGGCAGAATGGAAATAGGTTGAGTGCCCGCAGCCAAATCAATGCAGAAATCAATATTCCTGTCAGGTGGCATTCCTGGTAGGTCTGCAGGAAACACCTCTGGAAACTCACGAACAACCGACACTGAATCCATGGAAGGAACCTCCGCACTAGAATCTCGGACATAAGCCAAATAAGCTAGACACCCCTTCTCGACCATATGTCGAGCCTTCATATTAGAGATAAACTTGCTGGCAAAATGGCCAAGATTCCCTCTCCACTCTAATCGAGGCAACCCCTGCAAAGCTAAGGTCACCATGTTGGCATGACAATCTAATATAGCATGATAAGATGACAGCCAATCTATACCCAGTATGACATCAAAATCAACCATGTAGAGAAGTAGAAGATCTACACGAGTCTCAAGACTCTCAATGGTGACCACACACAAACGATAAACACAATCTACAATAATAGCATCTCCTACTAGTGTGGACACATAAACAGGAGCACTCAAAGAATCATGGGGCACAACCAAATAGGAAGCAAAATAAGATGACACATAGGACTAAGTAGATCCCGGATCAAATAGAACTGAAGCATATCTAATGCATACTAAAATAGTACCTGTGATAACAACGTCAGATGACTCAGCCTCAGCCTTGGCTGGGAAAGCATAACACTAGGGCTGGGCCCCACCACCCTAAACTACGTCCCTAGGACGACCTCTAACTGGCTGGTCTCCACCTCTAACGGCCTGACCTCCACCTCTAATAGTCTGGCCTCTACCTTTGGCTGCCTGACCCCTGCCTCTGGCTGGCTGAGCAGGTGGTGCAGCAACTGATGCCGGAATAATGGCACGAGAACTCTAGCAAAATCTAGCAATGTGCCTCAGATCACCACAAGTATAACATAACCTCGGCTGTTGTGGCTGCTGACCCTGAAACTGACCCTTTCGACCTGAATAACCACCCTGACAACTTTGGAGTGGAGGTGCGCCAATAGGAGATGGTGGTGCACAGTAGGCTAACTGGATGGAATAATGCATTTGAGGGCCACGACCACCTGAGGCACCGCGGGATGCCTGGAGTGCTGAATAAAACGGCCTGGGAGGATGGCCTCTACCAAAAGTACTCCTGCAACTAGATGAGGCACCGCTGAACTCACCGGAATGACGAGGTCTCTTGTCAGACCTTTGACTTCCCTGAGTAACAACCATATCTACTGCATACAGAAACAGTACCTGTGATAACAGCGTAAGATGACTTAACCTCAGCCTTGGCTGGGAAAGCATAACACCAGGGTTGGGCCCCACCAACCTGAACTACGTCCCTAGGACGACCTCTAATTGGCAGGTCTCCACCTCTAACGGCCTGACCTCCGCCTCTAATAGTCTGGCCTCTACCTTTGGCTGCCTGACCCCTGCCTCTGGCAGGCTGAGCAGGTGGTGCAGCAACTAATGCCAGAACAATGGCACGAGAACTCTAGCAAAATCTAGCAATGTGCCTCGGATCACCACAAGTATAACATAACTTCGGCTGTTCTGGCTGTTGACCCTGTCGACCTGAATAACCACCCTGATAACTCTGGAGTGGAGGTGCGCCAATAAGAGATGGTGGTGCACTGTAGGCTAGCTGGTCGGAATAATGCATCTGAGGGCCACAACCACCTGAGGCACCGTGGGATGCCCGTAGTGCTGAATGAAATGGCCTGGGACGATGGCCTCTACCAAAAGTACTCCTGCCTCTAGATGAGGCACTGTTGAACTCACCGCAATGACGAGGTCTCCTGTCAGACCCTTGACTTCCCTGAGTAAGAACCATTTCGACCAGTCTGGCGATATTAGCAGCCGCCTGAAAAGAAATTTCACTCCCAGTCTCCTTAGCCATCAACAATCTGATAAGCTGAGCAAGTCCATCAATAAACCTCCTCACCCTCTCTCTCTCGGTGGGAAGAAGAAGAATAGCATGATGGGCCAAATCTACAAAACGGGTCTCATACTGAGTAACAGTCATACTGCCCTGCTGAAGACGCTCAAACTGACGGCCACGCTCCTCTCTCAATGTGATATGCAGAAACTTCTCTATGAAGAACTCAGATAACTAGTCCTAAATAATAGAAGGCGACCCAGCTGGTTTGGTCAACAAGTAATCTCTCCACCATTTCTTGGCGGAACCAGTCATCTGAAATACAGCAAAATCGACCGCATTGGGCTCCACTATACCCATGTTTCGTAGGACCTTGTGATAGCTATCAAGATACTCCTGGGGATCCTCTGAAGGAGCACCACTTAAGTGAATAGGAAAGAGCTTGATAAACCTATCCAATCTCCATAAAGCCTTAGAAGACATAGCTGGTCCATCTACGACCTGTGCCGTAATAACTGGCTGAACTAATCTGACTGGCTGAGCTACTGGAGCCTGATACTGGGGTGCTATCTACTCTGGAGTGGGAGTGGTGGGAGTCTGTTCTCCTCCTCCAGCCTGAGAGACAGTTGGTGCCATGGGAAATGCGCCAGTCTGGGCCACACTCTCCATAAGGCCCACCAAACAGACCAAAGCGTCCTGAAGTACTGGGGTTGTAAAGAACCCCTCCGGAACCTGAGCTGGTCCGTTAGGAACAGTATGGGCTGGAACATCCCCGTCAAGCTTTATCTGAGGCTCCACTGCTGGGGCTATTGCTCGGGCTCTAGGATGAGCCCTGCCGCTGCCTCGGCCTCTGGCACGGCTTCGTCCTCGACCTCTGCCCTGCGTAGGAGCTACCACTAGAGGCTCTGGTTGCTTCTCAGCTGAGGAAGCGGTACGTGTTCTCGCCATATGTGAGAGAATAAGAGTAGAAGAGTTCAATCTATATTGAGAAAGCAAAATCGCACGACAGAGAAGAATAGAAGTGAAACTTGTTCCTAAACTTTATAGCCTCTGGAAGATAAGCAAAGACGTCTCTGTACCGATCCTCCAAACTCTACTAAGCTTGCTCGTGAATCGTGAGACCTAGGCAACCTAGTGCTCTGATACTAACTGTCACGACCCAAAATTTGCCACTAACGGGAGCGCGATGGCGCCTAACATTTCACTTGCTAGGCAAGCTAACGTTAGAGAATCATCAAACCAATTCCTTATTTCTATTTAATAAATAACAATAATTAACTAAAATAAAATATAATAAGTGCGGAATATTATAAAACTGTATTAATTACTACCACCCGGATCTAGAGTCACTATTCACGAGCATTCTAGAATTTACTGCAAGTAATAGTTTGAAAGAAATACAACTGTCTGAATGAAAGAAAACAATAGTATGTAAAAGATAGACGGGGACTTCAAGGTATGTGAACGCCGACATATATACCTTGAGTCTCCGGACATCGGACCAATAGCAAAATCTCGATCAACCTGAGCCGGTACCAAAATCTGCACAGAAAGTGCAGAGTGCAGCATCAGTACAAACGACCCCATATACTGTTAAGTGGCGAGCCTAACCTCGGCAAAGTAGTGACGAGGCTAGGACAAGACATCCACATATAACCTGAACAGTATAATCATGCTAGTGGCAACAACAGTAAATAAAGAAATAATGCAAAGGAGTGAGAATAATGAAAGGACATAATTAAACCGAAAATCCTTAAACAAATTGAGCAAATAAAACAGCAAAGGAAAATTGCACGGCATCACCCTTCGTTTTTTTACTCTCAACCTCACCAAATAAATAAATAGAACGGCACGACATCGCCATTCGTGCTTTTATTCTCAACCGCACCAAATAAATAAATAGAACGGCACGGCATCACCCTTCGTGCATTAAAACTCTCATAATATACATGGCATCACCCTTCATGCTTTACACTCTTCCTCACAATATAAATAATCCATGCATGGCATCACCCTTTGTACTTTACACTCCTCCTCACAAATCACAGAATCAATAACAACAGATAGATAGGAGTATCACAAAGAAACCAGTATTTTACCCATAATCAATAGCACAGTGCAACCTCAACCTTAAATCAATATTCGAAAGTTACGAAATCTCAGTGAAACCAGATATAAGTCACCCAATATTTCAAATAACCCGCTAAGCATGGATAATAGAATTTAAGGCTACAAAATAGACAAGAATAGAATTTCACTCGCATGCTATGACTCGATAACGATGCATAGATGCTCATCACCTCACCTATACATCATATTTAACAACCAAATATGAAGAAAATAAACACAAAATACCTATTCCCTCAAGCCAAAGTTAGACACGACACTTACCTCGATTCGCAGGCCAGTCACTGCTCAAGCACCGCTTTTTCCTTAGAATTAACCTCCAACTTACTCGTATCTAGTCACAAATAGCTTAATACCATCAATTATTGCTAAAGGAATCAACTTTAATGAATAATTACAGATTTCCCAAATTTTCTCAAAAAACGTCAAGAATCGACCCCGGGCCCGCTTGGTCCAAACTCGAGGTTCGGACCAAACTCCGTTTACCCATTCACCCTTGTGCCCGAATATGTCATTAGTTCCGGAATCCGACCCCAAATCATAGTCTAAATTCCCAAATTTACAAAATCTCCAATTCTCCTAAAATCCCTAATTTCTACCCTTAAAGAACAAGATTTAGGCCTATAAATCTAGTGGGTGTTGATGGAAATTGAAAGGAATGAGTTTAAGAACACGAACCTATGATTTGGTGTTGAATTCCCACTTCAAAAATCGCCCAAGGTTGAGTTGAAGTGAACAAAATGTGAAATGTTGAACAAATATTGTCTTTGAAGTCTGTTTTAAAACACTGGACAGGCATTCATCGCCTTCGCGAGAGGCCTGTCGCGATCGCGATGCACAGCGGCCTAAGGCCTTCGCATTCGCGAGTCTTTCTACGTGTTGGCATAAGGCAGCTCCCCCCAAGCCTTCGCGTTCGTGACCCAATGGATGCGTTCGCGTAGAAGAACCTGACTCCCTCCCGATACCATCAAAATCAAGCATTAAGCATATACTTTAAAACTATTAATTTTCAGAAATTCAATTTTAGTCAAAAATTCATTTCTCGGGCTATGGACCTCGAAATTCGATTCCGGGCATACGCCCAAGTCCCATAATTTGATACGGACCCACCAGGACCGTCAAAGTATGGATTCGGTCCCGTTTACCAAAAATGTTGACCGGAGTCAAATAAAATTAACTTTTTAAGGCATAAATTCTTGTTTTCATCAATTTTAAACATAAAGCTT
This sequence comes from Nicotiana otophora, assembly GCA_000715115.1. Taxonomy (NCBI): domain Eukaryota; kingdom Viridiplantae; phylum Streptophyta; class Magnoliopsida; order Solanales; family Solanaceae; genus Nicotiana; species Nicotiana otophora. The sequence continues at coordinate 48,442 of AWOL01S0007083.1, forward strand.
TCCGAAAACATGCACGGACTGCATGCGCAAATTGAGAAAGATAAATATAAGATTTTTAAGGCTTAAGAGCGCAGATTCGAGGTCTAAAATATAAGATGACCTTTTGGGTCATCACAACTCAATTATCAGTTCAAACGTTTGGCAAAAACTCCTCTCTGGATTAAGTCTTAACCTCACGAGATGAACCAATTTAAGCACTTGAAGATATGCAAGAATGCGTAGTGGATTGGTCTTTAGGAAAACCTCTTTCGATTAGTCTGCTAAATAGGTTTAATCAATGATTCAACTAGCCTCTTTTGATTACTGAGAAGAATTAATGAACTCAATCAATTATATAATGCAAAGATATCACAAGTTATGCCTCTCTCGATTATATGAACTAGTGAGTGTAGATGCAATAATTAAATCATCCAAAAATGCTTCAATACATAAAATTAGAGTTATAATCTACAAACAATCATCAAAACACCAAATCCATCAAACCTTAAAGAGAACTACTCCATAGATATGGAGCAATTCATCAAAAATATAGTTAAAGTAATGAAAAACATAAATTAAATCCAAACTTGGGTCTTGAGTGAGGAAGGAATAATGAAATCTTTGTGCTCGTGTTCTTCCAACTCCTACTTAGCCTCCTTAGGTCGAATATATGTCAAAAGTCAATTAAATAATATTTTTCAATGTATTTATACAACGTAGGGTCGGCCCCAGATAAAATCACCTTTTCCTAGCCGAAATTTAATTTTCACTCTGTAGAAAATTGCACAGGCACGCCGCATGGGGCGACGCGCCATGCTGGGCATTAATGGGGAAATCCAGAGAGCTAGTTCTGACAGGCAGCAGGAAATTGTACAGTCGTGGCGCACCACGCGTCGCAGTTGTGGACGTTTCTCAGAGTACGAATTAAATCTCCATTTTTGACCTCCAGACTTGGTCTTTGACCCCCGAACACAATCCTAGCTTATTCCTCTGGGCTTTTACTCAGTCTTCAAAGCTCCAAATAGCTCGAATTCATTCCATAACATATACATAACTCAAAATCACTCCTACAAAGCATAAAACACACAATTAGTGCAAAACACTATCAATTAAACCTCCAACATGAATAAAGTACAGTAGATTAAAGTGCACCAAGCGACTAAAATACATAATTATAGCCTACCATAGACACCCCACACTTAAACCATTGCAATCAAGCTACACTTTTTTGTAAACACAGCGTTTTTGAACAACTCTCATAATTCATCACACCAAGAATATTTAAAACAGATTAAGTGCAATACCGTAACATCCTCGCCTCAAGATTTGACTCAAACGTACAACGCATTATTTATAACCCGCTCACTTATTCTAACACAGAGGTCAACGACATTACCTTTCCTTCATGAATCAAGTGCCCTCACACAATAATAGAGAGTAGTTCCACACATAATAGAATTTAAGACACGAATTAGGAACTCAAGATAGAAAGTATTCACTCACTCTTAGAAACAACATTCATATGCCACAAAAGACGTACCATAGGCTTGCTCGTAGTGTACTACTCAACTAATTGAGTTCATTCAGTCAATGATCAAGTAGGATTTCATTTGGTTGTAATATAGGTTGTGGGACGAGTAACATACATTTGGATATAAGAGTGACTACACCTCCCTAAGCAATATAATATATACATTTCATGGTTCAAAACCCCTCACTTATGTCAAACCATAACTCCACCTTCACATCAATATACATTGACTCCCTAATTCTTTAAGCACAACAAGAGTCACCACTATCAAGGAATATTATGCATAACAATACAACATTTTTTCTTTTCTTGTTCAATTCAAGTAGCTCTTACTTTTTCAAAACAGTGCACCTTTATCCTTAGTTCAATAGTTCCACTCAAAGCCAAACCAACCACCCCACACTTCAACTTTTACAAAGTTCATACAAATTCAAGTGCTCACGAGAGGTAACTGGTTCAACTAGATGGTCAATTTGAACAAATGGGTAACGCTTGTAATGTGATTGCCAAAGAAACAAGATTACAGGCTCAAAGGGGTTAACTATGATACATAACAATTAGGTGGGTAAGAGCATATACTGGCTCAACCAAAAATGCCTAAATCACTACCAAGAATGAATAAAACTACTATTTGTCTTTGCAAACACACGGGGTAAGTTCTAGACATCAAATGCAATGCATAGAATAACACAACATCTCACACACACATGGCACATAACTCACTCGGGATTGGACTATCAAGACTCTAGTCAAAGCAGTTAAGCAAAGTTAAGATCATACAATCTAGGGCACTTATACAAGAGTCAAAAACTGATCCTAAGCGTCACAACTAAAGCACTCACTATTCTCAAGGCAAAATAGAGTCAAGAGATATTGCCTTCAATTAAAAATCACAGCACAAGGTTTCCTACTCCCAACAAAAATAAAAACTAACTATACTTGGTTCAAACAAAATCCTTGAAAAAGAACAGCGGCACAAAGAAAAATCAAGGGCTAATTATTACACTACCTAACAAAACCAATTTTTATGATTTTTTCAATTTTCCAACTACTACAACTAACAAAACTAATGCATATACATACAACATACAATTTATCCCCAACACCACAATTTCATTTGTGCCATGTCCCCATGACACACAATTAAAAAGCATAAGGCAAAGAAAACTTCCCTGAACATCTAGTCGGGGTTTGAGTCGAACTAATGCGCACATCAATGCAGACAACTTCTTCTCAGCCTTCTTGGTGTACACCCCACACTTTTCTTTATTACTCAATGCAAACTTCTCTTTCAAACCCTTCACTTTCCACTCAACACTTGCATCTGGTTTTTTTTTTGCACCCCCTTTTCTACATCCATCTTGAACATCATAGTTTCCTCACCCGCTCTAAGCACGAGTTTTCTCTCCTGTATATCGAATATAGCTCTACCCGTCGCTAAGAATGGTCTTCCTAGCTGAGGGGGACCTCCTTGTTCTCCTCCATATTCACCACTATAAAGTCTATAGGAAATACAAACTTATCCACCCGAACTAACACATCTTCCACTATCCCCTCGGGTATTAAAGTCGTTTGATCTTCCAGCTGCAACGATATTGGTGCATACCATATCATTCTAATCCCTATCTCAAATTTCTTGTAAATAGATAGAGGCATTAAATTAATTGAGGCACCAGAATCACATAAAGACTTATCAAAATTTATAGTTCCTAATGATCAAGGTATAGTTAAACTCCTTAGATCTCCTCACTTTTGTGGGAGTTTGTTTGGTAATATCGTACTGCAATGCTCTGTGAGTTTCACCACCGAGGTCTCCTCTATTTTCCTCTTCTTTGTCAGGTTTTCCTTTAAGAATTTGGCATAAGAATGCATTTGTTAGAGCACTTATGTGAATGGAAAATTCACATGAACCTATTTCAGCATATCCAGAAATCTCTCAAACTACTTGTCCAACTTTTCTCTATATTGCTTTTGAGGGAAAGGTAAATCAGGCATATGTGGGCTCTCCTCAAGCTCCTCCCTTCTTGATTTTTCTTCCTTCTTCTTTTTCTCAGCTTTCATCTGGACCTTCTTCTTCTTGTCATCATCACTTTTTAGCTACTCCCCCCTTTCTTTTGCAAATATCGTATCTTTTTGGATCGAGGTGGGATCTTTCAACACTTGCCCACTTCTTAGAGTTACAACATTCACTGTTTCGTTGGGGTTTCTCTCAATATCAGAGGGGAGAGTTCCTGGAACCCTCTCAGATAATATTTTTGCAGTTTGTCCCACTTGTCTCTCCATGTTTCGAAAACCAGTGCCCAATTCTTTGATAGCTTCTCCATGGGCGTCCAACCTCTCATTTATCCTGATAATGAAGGTCTTCATTAGATCCTCTAGACCAGGCTGAATGGGCTATTGATGTTAAAATTACCGCCTCTGCTGATTTTGTTATGCTGGAGCTCCATGTCCCTGGGGTCTAGAGATATTTTGTTTCCATGCATTTGCGGTACCTCCAGGTGAACTTCATGAAAAATCGGGGTGCCTCTGACCCATTGCATTAAAATTGTAATTCCTCACAGCATTCACTTCCTCAGTTGAGGCTTGACACTCATGAGTAGGGTGTACTCTTCCATATATATCACAAGCTGTGTGAGGCTCACTTTGTATCGAGGCTAAGGTCGGCTTCCTTATCTCTTTGGCCATAGCATGAAGTTGTACCTACACAGATGTGTTAGCATCAACTTGATGAACACCAAATGCTCTTCTTCTTTCAGCACCCTCAGAGGGCCACTAATGTGCATCTTCAGAAAACTCATTTGTCACGCCCCAAACTCGGGGAGCGCGACCGGCGCTCAACCGAGTAAACTCGGCTAAGTAATCCTGTTAGATTTCATTCTACCAAAACTCATTCATGAAATAAGAGGAGATGTACTACATTAATCAAACACTGAGAAGATTTCATTAACAACTTCCATTTCATTTCCATTAGCAGCTTTATTCATAATTTCCAAAATATTACGAGTTTATCGAATTAATCAAAAGCATGGTTGCCAAATAATAACATTTCTAGTTCAATTCCCAATATCATACACCACCCACAACATGTCTATAGAGCCTCTAAGTATGACAGAAGAATAGTATGGAGGTGTCGGCAACAAGGCCCCGGCTATACCTCAAGACAAAAAGTATAACATCTAGTGATATGGGGGCCAGAATAGAGTAGGGCTCACCAAAACCTGTTGAATAAGGAGTAACTGCTAACGAGGACCAAAGCTGCCCGCTGCTGAATCACCTACATCCATTGAAGATGCAGCGCCCCCGGCAAAAGGGACGTTAGTACATATGGAATAGTACTAATATGTAGAGCTAACTGTCCACTTTCAAAATAGAATGGTAATATAAGAAAGGAAAAATCATAGAAACAGCAAGTCACAATCAATGATGTCCAAATGCTAAGTTGAACATAATAATTTCCAAAATACGAACTTCATATATAATTTTGGTTGGAAAATCATTAGCACTGATATATAACTGTTCACAATATCACCTTTTACAATACCAATATTCACAATACCAATACCACCGTTCACAGTACCAATATTCATAATAGCAATACCACTGTACTTTTAGCACAGAGTCCGATCACGACCCGATCGGCTAGGCTATCTCATTAGAGACATCAACCATAATCACTATCAATACCAATACCACCGTAATGTTAGCACGGAGTCCGATCATGACTCGATCGACTAGAGTGTCTTATTTGAAGACATCAACCAAAATCTCAATTTCAATTACAATTTCCAGCACAATCACCACCATGTGTGCGGCATGGTGTTCGATCACGACCTGATCGGCTAGGCTGTCTTTTTCTAAATATCAACCCTTTTATATCATCAATCTCATCCCAATTAAGAGGAATAAATTTATCACATCAATCTCATCCCAAATAAGGGGAATAATTCACAAAACAATAACATTGGTGCAAATGTATTTACCTCATCATCTTTCACATTGTATAAATCTCCACTAGTATTTTCAACCAATAACAACAACAATATTTCCTTGGCTCTTTTGGCCATTCACAATATTCTTTATTCAAGGAACGGTGGCCATATTTGATATTCCACACTTTCATTTCTCCCCTTTCACGTATCATCATCATAAATATCAACATACATATATTATTCTGGAAATTACAACTTTAAGTCCATTAGAAACGATTAATTTAAGCACAATAGATTTCTTTCTGAGAAATAGAGTAAAATAATTGGCAACTGATGCACAAGTTAAAATCATCAATAAGTAACATATTATTTATTCTTGAAATACTTTTCCCCAAAAAGGGCAATACACAATTTCCACTCACGAATATGTAAGAACGCAAAACACATTGAAAATACTCCCAAAGCATAGCATTTGTTAAAACAGCAACATATAGGCATGACTTTTAGGCAATTCTATTTTCGAAGTCAATTCGGAATAGTTGACTCAAGGCTCATTTCATAACCTTTCCCACATCATTTCATTTCATTGGCACCATTGGCTACAAGTATAACTTTCACTCTTGGCACGTTGGCAACACTTTATATCCCCAATTCACTTATTTCACTTTCAACCATCTTTATAGATTATCAACAATAAGACATTTCCAATCAGGACTTTAGGTACACATATGAGCAATTAAGAGTCTTAATCATATTGAAATTTTCTCACACAATTTGGCATCATAACCTTCATTTGAATTTGACTTGAAGTCGAACATTTTTAATGCACAGCCAAAATTTTTAACACATCCTCAATTGATAACATAACATAAATAAAGCATTTGGGATACTTATTGAATATATATCTTTCAACCCAATCTTACTCGGAATAGCCAATTTTATAATGAACCACTAGGGACTTACATAAATTACATGAATGTCGTAGGATTCAATTCTAAGAGAAGAGTTTAGCCAACATACCTCAATTGAGCTCCCTTAAACTCTAAAATATCCAGGAATTCTTAGCAACTTTAATCTATTGTAGAAATATAACAAATTGAACCAAAATTAGCAAGATGATCATGGTTCTAGCTCATTTGAGCATTTTATCAAACACTAGGTGTGCATTAAGGTTTCAAGGTCCTTTTTATGGAGGATTCCATCATCCCAACACCCATGCCTTACCATGCTTAGTTCAACAATCTTTCTACACCCCTTGATAACACATGCATGCAAGATGGACAACTCCCATGCCCAAATATTATCTTACTAATTAACCAATTCTAGACAAAATTCGAAATAGAGGGTTAGGGTGTAGAATCTTACTTTTAGGATAAAGACCTTGTGGTTTTCCTTGTTAATATTCCAAGATTTGAGCAAGACTTAATGAATAATTAGCCTAGGGTTTCCTCTCTCTCTAAAACACTCTCCTTTCTCTCTAAAACATCAGATTTTAGCTCAAAAATGGCCCAAAGCGTGTATTTAACGAAGTAGGGTCGGGTTTTAAAAATTCAAAAATGAAGCTCCAGAACAAGGTCTGTGATCGCATAATCGATATACGGACCACATATCGGCTGCATAATGGGTGTCCAAAACTGGCAAAACTTTTCCTGGGTCTGCTGTCACTATGCGGCCCTCGGACCTGTTATGCGATCGCATAATGAACCACAGAACAGTTCTGCGGTGGCATAGTCAACCGCAAAATGGAATCCAAACTGGCTCTCTCCCGCCTCACGTCTGCGACCATTATGCGGTCCGTAGAGTGATTCTACGGTCGCATAATGGACCGCAGAAATGTATTGCTCTGCCAAAAATTTTCCTTTATCCCTCACTGCATTGCTCAACCGAAAAAATCTAAGTCGTGGCGAGCAAGCTCGTCGCGAATAATTTATACAATCCTCAAACACGTAATCCCAATTCGGCACCACGAAACATTATTTTCTTCTGCAAAATTTTACTGGGCTTTACATTGAAATGTTTTGAAATTTTTCGGGGTGTTACATTCTCCGCCGCTTAGGATCATTCATCCTAGAATGAGGGCAAAAATCTGTCATTAGCATCAAATGTGGCCCAACTGTTAATTCACACTCACCAGTAGTTTCAAAATTTGGCCAACTCCCTAAAGTTTCAAATATTTTGCCAGAGTCTACCTTGCAATTGGGCCTATCCACCTACAAGAGAACCCCAAAACACATCCTAACAACATATCAATTACTCAATAACGCATCACAGTATATATCAACAACACTGATCTCAATATTAGGGCATTACAGTATTCTTCCTTATTGGGACTTTATATTAAAATGAGTATTGTGTTCTTCCAGTCAACAGAGCAGAGGGTCTATATATATACAGTATTACAGTATTTTCACCACCATCAAGCTATAATCGATGGGCAGGCCCCTATTGGGCAACCTCTGATCATATGGTAACTTATATACCGAGCTAATTATGGCCGAGCGCTTATGAGCGAGCCCAGTTGGCTGAGATACAGAGCCTAGTATGGCCGAGCGCCTACGAGCGAGCCTACTATGGCATAGCAGTTATGTATACCGAGCCTTATAAGGACGGACAACTATTGTACTTACTATATTAAGATAGCTGAGTTAGTATCACTAGGTAAGCATATCTTCAGATTATCTTTGACTCCTAGTTACCAATGATAGTACGATAAGAAAGATATGTTACATTGGTACTCGGTTGAGTAAGACATCGGGTGCCCGTCGCGGCCCTTCGATTTGGGTCGCTACAAAAACTAAAGTATTCGGAAGACATAAGTTATGAAAACGATAAGTGCATCAGTCAACATCCGAGGACGAATGTTCCAAAGGGGGGAATAATGTTACACCCCATGTTTTCGTACGTGAAAGTACGCCATAAGTAAATTGATGGAATCTTGGAAAATGAGATGTTACATCCCGCATTTTCGTACGTTAATATTTCGTCGTAAGTTAATCGAAGTAAGTTCGGGGATGAGGTTATTTTTAGGTTATCAGCATTATGCTATTTCAAACAAGTGATGAGTAAATTCGTGAAGGAGAGAGGGTAAGCAAATGAGTTTCATCAAAGTTTGACAATTTGGGATAAAATACGGTCCAAGCTATAATACCCCGTATTTAGGGACAAGTACCCTACAAGGTACCACATGACCATGATAGTAAGGTGTATAAGGTATGTTAAAAGTAAGTAGTATTTTAATTAATTTGAGATAATTCTTAATTATGTGGGTAATTGGTTAATTATTGGATCAGTGGAGAATTACCAAGTTAATTAAGAAAATTTATAATTAATTAAGACATTTTGGATAAAATCCTTGAAGCCCAACGTGGCAGCCTACTCTGCCTATATAATGACTCTTGAATGATGTGGTAAACTAGCCTAATTAGAGGCCTTTAGGCAAAGATGAGTCATTCAAGTGGGGGCCACTCAATAAGATAAAAATTCAATCTTCCTAATTCATTAAAGGGAGATGGATTAAGAGATTCAACAAAGAGTTTATATGAAATCTTCAACAAGGTAACGGGTGGACCTCCTAACTTTGAGAGATCTTCTAATCTCATTTAAAGTATGGTGCTAAGATTAATGAGAGATTTATTTGGTGATGTTAAGCTTAAGGATGGAGTTCAAGCAATTTGCTTGAAACTTCATGATACGATAAAGCGTGATATTGGTGATTCTAAGGTATTACGGTGCAATCTTTCTCAAGAATATCATACGGATTTTTCTCTACTTTGATCCTCCATAATGTGATTTGTCGCAATTATCGTGTGTTATAGGGATTGTCAAGAGAATAGGCTCATGTATGTTAAGACAAAGCCCTTCCTTCCTTTTGGCATGATCTCGTAATTATATGTGTTTGATAACGAGACATAAAGAGAATTTCATACTCCCGAATTTATATTCACTATCCTAGACTCATAAGTTATAGTATTCTCTCCTATCAGGACTTTATATTCAATTGAGTATTGTATTCTTCTAGTCAAAAGAGCAGAGGGTCTATATATATATATATATATATA
>AWOL01S0007083.1:66819-105112 GCA_000715115.1 Nicotiana otophora
CTTGACCACAACTCCAATATTAGTTCTGCCATCAGCTTCAGGTTCTCACACCGTGTATTATGATTCCTCGAGGGTAGGTATTGGATGTGTTCTGATGCAGGAGGGTAGGGTGATTGTCTATGGCTCGCGCCAGTTGAAGACCCATGAGAAGAAATATCATGTCCATGATCTTGAGTTAGCAGCCATTGTTCACGCCTTGAAGATTTGGTGTCATTATTTGTATGGGGTTCATTGTGAGATCTACACTGATCACCGAAGTCTGCAATATCTGTTTAAGCAGAAGGATCTTAATTTGCATTAGCGAAGATGGTTGGAACTTCTTAAGGACTATGATATCACTATTTTATACCATCCGAGGAAGGCCAATGTGGTGCCCGATGCTTTGAGTCACCGGGCGGAGAGTTTAGCATATCTTCCGGTAGTAGAGAGACCTTTGGCATTAGATGTTCAGGCCTTAGCGGGCCAGCTTGTGAGATTGGATATTTCGGAACCAAGTCGGGTGTTGGCTTGTGTGGTCTCAAGGTCTTCTCATTATGACCATATCAGGGAGCGTCAGTATGATCACCCCCACTTGCTCATTCTTCAGGACAGGGTTCAGCGAGGTGATGCCAGAGATGTGACTATTGGTGATGATGGCATGTTCAGGATGCAGGGCCGGATATGTGCGCCTAATGTAGATGGGCTCAGGGAGTTGATTCTTGAGGAGGCCCACAACTCACGGTATTCCATCCATCCGGGTGCCGCGAAGATGTACCAGGATTTGAGGTAGCACTATTGGTGGAGGCTGATGAAAAAGGATATAGTTGGGTTTGTGGCTCGGTGTATCAACTGTCAGCAGGTTAACTATGAACATCAGAGACTGGGTGGCTTGCTTCAGAAGTTAGAGATTCCAGAGTGGAAGTGGGAGCGGATCACCGTGGACTTCGTAGTTGGGCTCCCACGGACTTCAAGGAAGTTCGATGCTATTTGGGTGATTGGGAATCGGCTGACCAAGTTTGCTCACTTCATTCCAGTTGGTACTAATTACACTTCAGAGCGGTTGGCTGAGATTTATATCCGAGAGGTTGTTTGCCTGCATGGTATTCCAGTTTCCATTATTTCAGATAAAGGTACTCAGTTTACATCGCAGTTTTAGCGGGTCGTGCAGCGAGAGTTGGGTAATCAGGTTGAGTTGAGCATATCTTTTTACCCTCAAGATGGACGGGCAGTCCGAGCGCACTATTCAGATATTAGAGGACATGTTGCGCACTTGTGTCATTGACTTTGGGTGTTCATGGGACCAGTTTCTGCCGCTCGCAGAGTTTGCATATAACAACATTTACCAGTCGAGTATTCAGATGGCTCTGCATGAGGCTTTATATGGGAGGAGGTATAAATATCCGGTAGGATGGTTTGAGCTGGTGAGGCTAGGCTCTTAGGTACATACTTGGTCCAGGATACATTAGATAAGGCGAAATTGATTCAGGAGCGGCTTCGCACGGCGCAGTCTATGTAGAAGAGCTATGCGGACAGGAAGGTCCGTGATGTGTCTTTTATGGTTGGGGAGAAGGTTTTGCTGAAGGTATCACCCATGAAGGGTGTTATGAGGTTTGGGAAGAGGGGCAAGTTGAGCCCCCGGTTCATTGGGCCTTTTAAGGTGCTTCAGAGGATAGGGGAGGTGGCTTATAAGCTTGCCTTACCACCCAACTTATCGAGTGTGCATCCAGTGTTTCATATTTCCATGCTATGGAAGTATGTCGGCGATCCGTCCTATGTTTTAGACTTCAGCATAATTTAGTTGGAGGGTGATATGACCTATGATGTGGAGCCGGTGGCCATTTTGGATCGGCAAGTGCGGAAGTTGAGATCAAAGGATATAGCTTCGGTGAAGGTGTAGTAGAGAGGTCAGCCTGTGGAGGAGGCCACCTGGGAGACCAAGCGGGAGATGCGGAGCATATATCCACGCCTATTCGAGACTCCAGGTATGTTTTTAGACCCGTTCGAGGACGAACGATTGTTTAAGAGGGGGAAGACGTAACGACCTGGCCGGTCGTTTCGAGAGTTATAGCCTCCTTTCCCCCATTTCTCCTTTCTTTTGTACTTTTCAGCTATATTATGATATACCGGGTTCGTTGGTTCGGGTCCGGAGTGGATTGAGACACTTAGTCTCTAACGTAAAAGCTTAAGTTGAAAAAGTCAACCGAACGTTAACTTATGGGTAAACTATCTTGTGTTTGAATTCTGATAGTTCCATTAGTATCGTTAGGTGATTTTGGACTTAGGAACGCGTCTGGATTGTGATTTGGAGGTCCACACTTGAATTAGGCTTGAATTAGCAAAAGTCGAAAATTTGGCGATTTCGGTCGGTAGTGAAAAATTTGATATCGGGGTCGGAATGGATTTCTAAAAGTTGGAGTAGGTTCGTGGTGTCATTTGTGACGTGTGTGTAAAACTTTGAGGTCATTCGGACGTGGCTTGGTTGGTTTCGGTATCGGTTGTCGAATTTGGAAGTTTAGAAGTTCTTAGACTTGAATACGAGGGTAATTTGGTGTTTTGATGTTGTTTTGAGTGATTTGAAGGCTCGGCTAAGTTTTTATGTTGATATATGACTTTTTGGTATGGTTGGTTGAGGTCCCGAGGGGCTCGTGTTTATTTTGGGTGGTTAACGGATTGTTTGAAGTTGGAAAAATGCAGTTGAAGCTGCTACTACTGGTATTTCTGCACTTGCAGAGGGAGAGCCGCAAGTGCGAGGTCGCAGGCGTGCGTGGGAGTTCACAGTTGCGGACAGTGTTGAGGTAGGCTGGGTCCGCAAGTGCGTAGGAGAGGTCACATTTGTGAGTCCGCAGATGCTGATAGGTGCCCGCGGAAGCGAAAGTGAGGAGGTCAGGCAGTGGCCGCAGGTGCGAGGTCTTTTCCGCACCTGCGTGGTCACATATGCGGATATGGAGCGTAGGTGCGAAATTGGGGGTTTTAATAATTTTTTGCAGGTGCGGAGGTTCTTGCGCAGATACGGCACCGTAGGTGCACATATTTAGCCGCAGGTGCAAAAGACCTCGGCAGAAACTATAAATTGAATACTTCGCGAATTTTGGTTCATTTCCACCATTTGCAAGTCGGTTTTTGGAGTGATTCGTAAAGGGAGATTGAAGGATTTTCAGTGAGGTAAGTTTCTTGGACACTAATACTCATATCTATGGTGTTTTCCCATTGTATTATCATCTAATTAGTGGAATTTAGGGGTGAAATTGGGGGTTAGGGCTTGGGATTTTAGAGAGTAATTTGGGGATTTGAGGGACCAAATGTGGTCGGAGTTTGATGAATTTAGTATGGGTAGACTCGGAAGTGAATGGGCTTTCGGGTTTTGTGAATTTTGTCGGATTTTGAGGCGTGGGCCCGAGGGACGGGTTTGAGTGAATTTCGGTATTTGGCCTATAAATTGGTATTTTCCTTGTGGGATTTATTCCTTTAGCTCATATTGATCGTATTTTATTGCTTGTTGCTAGATTCGGGTCATTTGGAGGCCGGTTCGAGAGGAAAGAGCATTCCGGAGTAGGAGTTCTACACTGTTGAGTTAAGTAACAGTCTTAAATCTGGTCTTGAGGGTATGAAACCCGGAGTGTGGTATACTGTGACTGTTTGGAGGTGGCACCCATGCTAGGTGACGGGCGTGTAGATGTACACCGTGAGGGATTGAGACTTGGTCTGTCCCGGGTGACTGTGAAGTCTAATAGCCTTTATTTGTGTTGATATGCATTCCTGTCTACTAGAACTTAACTGCCTTTCATGTTAGAAATCATGCTTAGGCTATATTCCTGCTCCTGGTAGTTATAGTCAGTCATAGTGATTCTTGTACATGTTTACCTCGGTCTCTGCTATTTTCCCTATTGATATACTGTAACACTTTTATTTGGGCTGTTTTTCCTTTCTTTATTGAGATCTATGGGTCTAGAGAGGTTCATGACTGAGTAAGGCCGAGGGCCTAGTTGTGAGGTATTGTTCTATGGCACGTGAGTTATCCGTGCAGGTCCTTATGTTTATACTATGGCACGTGAGTTGTCCGTGCGGATCCAGATATGATATTATAGCATGTGAGTTGTTTGTGCATCACGTGAGTTACCTATGCGGATTATAGTGCTTGGGCTGTAGGAGCCCCTCATGAGTGTGAAAACCCTCAGTGAGTGCAGGTACCTATTGAGACTGTGTATTGAGGGCTGAGAGCCGAGAGTGTGAGCTGTTGAGATGGGTTGAGTGACTGCTACCTTGAGAGGTTGTACTTGCTTTTATTTATTGTTTCACTTAGTTGTTATCTGTTGTTGTTGTGAAATTTCTGGAAGATTCATATCTGTGTTACATAAGCGCGAACTGATTTGACTTATACCACAGGATTTGAAAGCATGTTCACTCTTTACTGAAAACTTTTAAAATGAACTGTATTGTATAGCTCGTCACTGCTTCTCAGTTCCTTATTTATTTTTGTTACTTGCTGAGTTGGTTGTACTCATGCTACACCCTGCACTACATGTGCAGATCTAGGTTTGTCTAAGTACCGAGATTGTTGAGTCCAGGCCTGTTGAGTTCCGAAGACTGAAAGGTAGCTGCCAACGTCCGCAGGACCTTGTTACTCCTTCCACATTTCTTTCCATTTTGTACTGATATGTAGACATTGGCTGTAATAGTTTTAAATACTTAGACGCTCATGACTTAGTGACACCCCGGTGTCGGGCTATTTTTCCTCACTTTATTCCAAATTTGAGTTTAACTTTGATTTTATCAAAAATTCCTGATATGGAAGGCTTTACTTTACTTTTATAATTAGTTTGGAAGTTTTTTTGGAAAGGTCGGCTTGCCTAGTACTACGATAGCCGTCATCACGACGGGTTAGGTTTTGGGTCGTGACAAAATCTATGCCGCGTTCTATGTATTCCTACTCGTCCCATGCCTATGATCCAGAAGGCTTTGGACTACTATAGGTGGTTCTAGACTCAAACTAGGCTACTCAAATGAGAAAACTAGGTGTCACACAATTGAAACAAGTAGGACTTCATGCAATACGCAAGTAGCACAAAGGGGGGGTTTCATGTTTACCTCCACACATTGGTGCATATGCACATATTTCATCAAATAACAGACGGCGGCAGAACGGTCAAGTAAATACGCCCTAGTAAAAATTAGACAGGCAGTTGATGTACGAGTTAATTAAGCCTAAGGCATGGTTATCAAGTGAATGTGTGGACGATCAATTAAAAAGGAGCAGACCTAGAATTCGTCTATGGATAGTTGATTAACATGCTACATTGTTTGAGTCCTAAAGGCATGATTTCTAAATGGTTAAACTTAGACAGTTTTAGGCATAAAGCTGTTGAAAGGCACAAGTTTTATTTTATTGATCCTATAGTCATGATTTCTAGAGAGCCATACAATTGAGGGAAATATCAATGTAAATACTCTCAATTACTTAAGAGGAGTTCTATAGTCATGTTGTCTATACGCATAAGTAAAATAGGCCAAACAAGTAGCAAACAAAATCAATTTGAATACTATTGGCTTATTTTCTCGAATTTGTTGCGAGTCTTGTTGACAAGATCAATATTAGAGTTAGTTAAGGTTCTAAATCATGTTCTCTATGTGAATATGCAAGGTTGATGGCCTATAGACCTGTTGTCTATATGCAAATAGTTCCCAACTCCCTTTTCACTAATTTTCCCATCATACGTTATTACAGACCCAAATAGCATAAATTCAATCTCAAAAAAAAATAATCACATGCCCAAATAGGACAATTACAGGCTCAACAAAGATACAAAATAACTCGGGGATGCTTCTGGGCCTTCAACTAAGCTTGGAGCCTTATGTGAATGAGCATGCCCATACTCCAGATGGTTGTTGATATGCTTTAGATCTTAGTATTAAACTAGCCCAACAGTCAGGCCCAAACAATAAACAATTGCCTTGCTTACCCATTGAATACCAAACCAGGCGTAACAAAACAAGTGAAAAACTACGTACTAGGCCAACAAAAAAACTTTAACATTTAGGCATTTTAGTCCTTAACAATGTAGCTAACAAAGAGCAAGGATTTCCAAACAAAGACACAAAAACAGGATTACACAAAATCTCCTACAGGCACATATGGCACACATAGAAACAGGTTCACAATGACATGTTGGAACATTATAGGATAGCAAAAGGTTCACTAAGTAGCAATTCAAAGCAAACATGGTCCAAAACTAACTTCAATGGAACTGTAGACATATGAGCCTTAACATGGGAATCTAGAAGAGTCATGATCATGAACTAAGGCAAGTAGCAGTTTTTACACGAGTGTCTCAACATGGAAGTCTAAAGAAAACATGGTCACAAGCAAACTGATGGGCATGATTTAAATAGTTTATAGGCATTCACTTAGTTCGACATGAGAGAGATAGCATATTTGAGATTATGGGCAAACATAAGTCATCATAAAGAGGTCTTGATGCAAAATTCAAAATAGGACATGAAGATGAACTTATAACATGCAACAAATTCAAAACTCAATCTTAATACCGATATAATAGCTAGGTAAACCTAAGAAGGTCAAAAATCAACTAGGTTAACTACACATAATGAACATGTTTTAAAGTTCAAGACTTAGACAAGTTTGATGCTATAGAGCATTAGAATTGCAGAATAGTATTAAAACGAACAAGATTGCATACAAAGGTAGCATATTATCGAAATCATGCTGGCAGAAGTTCAAATAACATCATGAACACAAGTAGAAAAGAAAATAGAATTGCGAGGGTCAGGAGCACTAACCAGTTGCAAATTAAAAGAGCAAGTAATGAGAAAGGTTAGGGGCCTTAGCAATGGCTCAAACAGCAGTGATTGAAAGAGAACAATGAGAAACCCAAATCTCCAGTGCTTCAGAGTTCACAAGTACCTCGAGAAGGGCCGCGAAAAGTGCTTGCACCGGAGGAGGTCATTGACAACACCACCTGTCATGCCCCAAACTCGGGGAGCGCGCCGGCGCTCAACCGAGAGAACCCGGCCGAGCAAGCCTATTAGATTTCCTTCTACCCAAACTCATCCATGAATAAAGAGGAGATGTACTCTATTAATCAATCACTGAAAAGATTTTATTAACAACTTCCTTTTCATTCCCATTAGTAGCTTCATTCATAATTTCCAACATATTACGAGTTTATATAATTAATGAAAAATATGATTTCCAAATACCAACATTTCTAGTTCAATTCCCAACTTCAACCACAACCCACAACCTGTCTACGGAGCCTCTAAGTACAATAGAAGAGTAATATGGAAATGCCGGCAACAAGGCCCCGCTATACCTCAAAACACGGTACATGAGAAACAAAAGATACATGACCCCGAAATGAAGTAGGGGTCACAAAATCAACTGAAAAAAGTGTACTACTATCGCTGATCAATATCGCCTGCTGAAAAACCACCTGCATCCATTAAAGATGCAGCGCCCCCGGCAAAAGGAACGTTAGTACTGTCGAATAGCACTAGTATGTATAGCTAAAAATCCTCTTTCAAAATAGAACGCCCATATTAAAAAGAAGGCAACACACAGAAACATCAAGTCACAATCAACAATATCCAAACGTCCAATTAAAATATAATAATCTTCAAAATGCGGACTTCATATATAATTTTGGTTAGGAGATCATTAGCACCGATATACCACCGTCTTTGTTAGCACGGAGTCCGATCATGCCCGATCGGCTAGGCCATCTCCCCACGAACAATGTGGTTTGACATGTAATGCAAAAGAAAGTTGTTACCAAGGGTAGTACCACCATATGTGCAATATGGCGTCTGATCTCCACCCGATCAGCTAGGCTGCCTTCCCACATATGCCGTGCGGGCTGACTTTTCCAATCCACAAAGGTTCCAGTTTCATCCCAATTAAGGGGAATAATATCACAATCCACCCCTACACCGACACGTGTAGTTTCAGGTGTGGGTCTTATGACCCACCCTTCCTCAGTTTTGCTAATGATGCTCCCAAAAACATTTTTGCTTTGATTTGCAAACAAAAATATCATAAATACAATTGTACTCACGTCAACATCTTTCACATTGTATAAATTCTCATTAGTATTCCTAGTCATTCACAACGACAATATTTCCTTGGCTCATTACGCCATTCACAAGATTCTTTATTCCTGGCACGATGGCCGTATTTCATATCCCACACTTTCACCTCTTTCAATTTCAAAGATCACCATCAAATATCAACATATAGGATATCTCAGAAATCATATACTTCAAATCCATTTGAAATGGAAAATTCAAACACAAATGGTTTCTTCAAACACAAATGGTTTCTTCCTAAAGAATGAGGCATACCAACCAACAATAGAAATACACATGAAGATCATAAACAATCAATACACCATTTATTCTTACAATGCTCTTCCCTAGCAATGACAATGTACAAGTTCAACACATGAATATATAGAACTCGAATCACACTAGATATATTTATAAAGTAAAGCACTAGTTAAAGCAACCACTAATGGGCATGAATTGAGTACAAAAGCTTATAGGTAATTCTATATTCGAAGTCATTTTTAAATAATTGAGTCGAGGCTCATTTCATATTCTTTATCGCATTTTCTCAAATCATTTGCACTACTAGAAATAATAATAACTTAAATTCTTGGTACGTTGGCCACACTCTATATCCCCAATTAATTTATTTCACTTCCAACCATCTTTACAGATTATCAACAATAAGACATTTCCAAATCAAGACTTTAGGTACACATATGAGCAATTAAGAGTCTTAAGAATATTGAGATTTTCTCACATAATTTGGCATACTATCTTTCATTGAAACACGACTCAAAGCCATAACCTTTTAATACGCAATCCATACTTTGAAACTTACGGAAACATTATGGAATTCAATTCTGAGAGAGAAAGTTTAGCCATCATACCTCAATCGAGCTTCCTTAACTCTAGAATGATTCGGAATTTTTAGCAATCCTGATCTCTTTGATGAAGAACTTGTGGGTTTTCCTTGTTAACATTCCAAGATTTAAGCAAGACTTGATGAATAATTAGCCTAGGGTTTTCTTCTCTCTTTAAAACACTCTTCTTTCTCTCTAAAACATCAGATGTTTGCTCAAAAATGACCCAAAGCATGTATTTAATGAAGTAGGGTTGGGTTTTAAAAACACAAAAATGGAGCTCCGGAACAGGTTTTGCGGTCGCATATGCGACCGCATATCGGTCACGTAATTACAGACCAAAACGATCAAAACGGTGTCCGTGTATGCGGTCACTAAGCGTTCCGCATAACTGTTATGCGATCGCATAATGCACCGCATAACAGTTATGCGGTCGCATAGCCGACCGCATAATTGCCCCCAGACTGGCCTTCTCTTGCTCACTTCTGCGGCCATTATGCGGCCCGCAGAGTGATTACGCGGTCGCATAATGGACCGCATATATGCACTTTTCTGCCAAAAATTTTCCTTTACTTTCCGGTGCATTGTTCAACCCAAAAAGTCCGAACCACGGCGAGCAAGCTCGTCGCGAAGATTTTATACCATCCTCAAACACGTAAGCCTACTCCGGCACCACGAAACCTTGAATTCACTTGCGAAATTTACGGGGCTTTACACTGAAATACTTCAAAATTTTCCGGGGTGTTACATTCTCCCTCTCTTAGGATCATTCGTCCTCGAATGAGGGTCAAAATCCGTCATTAGCATTCAATGCGGTTCAACTGTTGGTTCAGTAGTTTCAAAATTTGGCTAACTCCCTAATTTTCCAAAACTTTCGCCAGAGTCTCCCCTGTAACTGGGCCTATCCACCTGCCAGAGTAACACCAAAACAATTCCTAACAATACGACGTCACTAATAAAACATCACCACCTGATAAAACATCACCATGTAAAACGACGTCACTAATCTCATCATTACAGGCATTATACTATCAATAGTGGTATCTGGACATGAGCTGCACATATTTAAATCATAACACACAGAAGTACCTTTCAAATCACAATCATTTAACTATAAACTCAAGGGGGAACATTTTATTTCCTTAACACTTTTGCCCCTCCATGTGGTCTCCTCGACTTACAAACTTCGTCATAACACATTAACCGAGACAATCTCAACTCCTGGACTTTTCTAATAAGGATAGAAAATAGTTGCTCCTCACAATCCCATTATCCTTTATCTTCACCTTATTAGACATAGACACATGAATCACCGGGTACACGAAGAACAATAATATGGAAACATCATACTCATAGTTTAGCCTATTTCCTTTCAAAATTTCATAAGGCCTAATGTGACTTCACATACTTTACCTTTATTAACAATTCACGTAGCATCCTCATGCAGAAAATATTGAGAATAACCCATTCACTTTCTTCAACTCAAAATCTCCACACCGAACACCCAAACTAAACCTTTCGCAACCTCCAACAATTTCTCTAAGATGTGCTAGCTTGACTATGACCATAAAATTTCCTATCCCATATATTTGATCACGGGATGATGCTTCTTGTTTGACATGCTTGAACCTACAATACTCGATAGATTTGCTACAAACAAGAATAACGAGGTTCGATATTTCGCTAGAATTATTCAAGAATCCATCAAAGTGCTAAGCACGGCATTTCAGGAAGTTATATCCTAAGAGACATGAAGGTCACTACCAATAGCGCGGACATAGTGATTCGCTGTGGTGACATCATCGGTTCAATAAACGAGTCATAGAGTTGCCTAGTAGGCATTGATAACGTAGGGAAAATGTTCATGATTATGAGATTAAAAAGAAATGAGTCATGAAAAGGACATCAACAATTTTTCATTCCATTCGTGCCTTATTTGGCAATAGTGAGCCTCAAAGAGAACTAACACTTATGTGACACCAGTCGCCTCTTGGTATGTAGGGAAAAATTAGTTTAACTCGAAATGAGAATATTCTAGCACCCTGAATATGATATGGGTTTCAAGATACACAAAGTTGCATTACACTCTTAACAGTAACTAGCACAGGGAATCTATACCACAAGCTTACGAGGATGAAAAGAAGTTGAACACTTGTGAGATTATTATCATTCACATTACTTAACCTTTGCCAATATTTGATCCTATGTGAGAGTACTAGAGATAGGACGAGTTTGTCTTCCAATACAATATGCTCATCATAAGGATGCTTAACTTTCAATCTCACACAAGTGGAATCATGTAGCTAGGACATCTTAATGTTGGGATGAAATCATATATTAGTTAGAGAGAATGAACACTTTGCCATGAGCTAGACATGTTTTTGCTATAACAACTCTCAAGTTGCCATATCAAGCCAATTCACGGGCAACCACAATACTGGGAACAAGGTGAGTTACTCACTGAGGCATGATCTAGGTGGATATGAAATTCATACTGAGATGGGTAAACAACAAGACCTCCCTGTGACAAATTTGTGATAAATCTCAAGTTGCTCAGAAACTTTATGCGGATAAGTGGCCCCTTTCGATTGACATGTACGCACATAATAGGTGCTAAGATATACTCTCATGTTACTAGACAATGAAAAGGATTCATGATACTATTCATAAAGGAGTAGAATAATTGTTCCAACCATAGAAGTCACATATACCGGAGAGGAAAACAGTGACTCAAGAAGGATCTCAACACTAGGCTGCTTTCCATTGGATATGATACCGCATAGGTAAATATTATGGTGATGCATGTATAGGCACAAATGAGAAGATGTTATCTATTTGAATCAAAAGGTTCTGTACGAAATTCATCAGGTATTGTCCATTGTAGAGAATTTAGGGAAGCAGTGGGAAGTATTAACCCAGGGTTATAACGCAATTTAAGGAACCCATTATAGAACTGAACTTCTTAAGAAGTTGTAAATATAAGGAATTATGATAAAGAGGCTTCACGAATACTGTGTCGCATTCTAAGAGTAGATACAGAGAACAACTCATAAAGTTGTTTCGGTTCTATCCCAACTTCTATAGTAACATAATAAGTGACATATGACAAAGTGGAACCGGGATCAATAAGAGCATACACATCATGAGATCGGACAGTCAATATACCTGTAACCACATCTGGAGAAGCCTCAAACCTTTGACGTCTCCTCCGAGCATAAAACCTGTTGGGCCCTCCCGAGCTCTGAATACCACCCCTAGCTATTCTACACCCTGCATGCGTTATAGTGCCTCTAGCTGGGGGAGGCGTTGTGGATGTAGTAGCTACAGAACTGGCTAGTTGTGTTATACCCTTGCCCATAATCTGGCGAGACAAATAACAATCTCTTTGAAAGTGGCCCGTCATACCACACTTGTAGCATACCTTTGTACCATAGGGACACACTCCCGGATGGTATCTCCCACACTTCACACAACGGGGATGACGTCTGCTGAACTGACTCATCTCACTGACCTGATATTTACCCTTTTTGCATACATCATAAGCATACCCTTATCCTTCATCCAAGCTTCCAATGCGGTATTAACAATTCCAGCACTGGATTGCTGTGTGGGCCTTTCGAATTGCCCAAAGATACCACCTCTAACGCGCTGCTGAGCATACTCACAACACGATGCCAAATGTTCCTTCCCGCATGACGGATATAACTGGATGGGTGTACCCAACCTAGGGCATTTGTTCTTCTTGTGCCCCCTCTTTCCACAACCATAATATATTTCAAGGGTCATCCAACATGTTCCCAAGTATCGCTTCTTGCAAATCACATAATCTGGTTCATTAGCACCAACAACCCTCTTTCATTTCTTAGATTCTCTCACCACACGATCTGGTGGTGCGGTGACAGTGGTAGGAATAAGGAAAGTTCCCTTAGCAACAAGTTCTTCCAACTCCTCCACGGCTCGACGCATTCTCCCAACAAACTCTTGTGTAATCTCCCCCAGATTGAATGGAGCGGTTATTCCCTCCTCGTTGTTTTGAACTCGTGGATTACTCGTCTGAAAACAAATCATGAGACATAATGAGGAAATTAGATTCTTATCTTGAGCTCTATCGCACGATCTATAGTATAAAAGAAGTGTGAAATTCCTAAATGTCCAAGTAGCCTCCTCATTATAGATGTGGTCGACAATACACTGATAAGAAGGACTCTACTAGACACGGCTCTGAGACATCCTAGGACACTTTAAAACCTTAGGCTCTGATACCAAGTTTGTCATGCCCCAAACTCGGGAGCACGACTGGTGCTCAACCGAGAGAACCCGGCCGAGCAAGCCTATTATATTTCCTTCTACCCAAACTCATCCATGAATAAAGAGGAGATGTACTCCATTAATCAATCACTAAAAACATTTTATTAACAACTTTATTTTCATTCCCATTAGCAGCTTCATTCATAATTTTCAAGATATTACGAGTTTATAGAATTAATAAAAAACATGATTTCCAAATACCAACATCTCTAGTTAAATTCCCAACTTCAACCACAACCCACAACCTGTCTACGAAGCCTCTAAGTACAATAGAAGAGTAATATGGAAATGCCGGCAATAAGGCCCCACTATACCTCAAAATACAGTACATGAGAAACAAAACATACATGACCCCGAAATGAAGTGGGGCTCACCAAATCAGCTGAAAAGAGTGTACTGCTATCGCTGATCAATGTCGCCTGCTGAAGAACCACCTGCATCCATTAAAGATGCAGCGCCCCCGGCAAAAGGGACGTTAGTACTGTCGAATAGCACTAGTATGTATAGCTAAAAGTCCTCTTTCAAAATAGAACGCCCATATAAAAAAAAGGCAACACATAGAAACATCAAGTCACAATCAACGATATCCAAACGTCCAATTAAAACAAAATAATTTTCAAAATGCAGACTTCATATATAATTTTGGTTGGGAGATCATTAGCACCGATATACCATCATCTTTGTTAGCACGGAATTCGATCATGCCCGATCGGCTAGGCCATCTCCCCACGAACAATCTGGTTGGCATGTGATGCGAAAGAAAGTTGTTATCAAGAGTAGTACCACCATATGCATAATATGGGGTCTAATCTCCACCCGATCAGCTAGGTCGCCTTCCCATTTATGCCGTGCGGGCTGACTTTTCCAATCCACAAAGGTTCCAGTTTCATCCCAATTAAGGGGAATAATACCACAATCCACCCCTACACCGGCATATGTAGTTTCAGGTGTGCGCCTTATGACCCACCCTTCCTCGGTTTTGCTAATGATGCTCCCAAAAACATTTTTGATTTGATTTGCAAACAGAAATATCACAAATACGATTGTACTCACCTAAACATCTTTCACACTGTATAAATTCTTATTAGTATTCCCAGTCATTCACAACGACAATATTTCCTTGGCTCATTACGCCATTTACAAGATTCTTTATTCCTGGCACGATGGCCGTATTTCATATCCCACACTTTCACCTCTTTCAAATTCAAAGATCACCATCAAGTATCAACATATAGGATATTTATGAAATCATATACTTCAAATCCATTTGAAATGGAAACTTCAAATACAAGTGGTTTCATCCCAAAGAATGA
The DNA here is from genome assembly GCA_000715115.1 of Nicotiana otophora. Lineage (NCBI taxonomy): Eukaryota > Viridiplantae > Streptophyta > Magnoliopsida > Solanales > Solanaceae > Nicotiana > Nicotiana otophora. Next base: position 81,341 of record AWOL01S0007083.1, read on the forward strand.
GGCATACCAAGAAACAATAGAAACACACATGAAGATCATAAACAATCAATACACTATTTATTCATAAAATGCTCTTCCCTAGTAATGACAATGTACCAGTTCAACACATAAGTATATAGAACTCAAATCACACTAGATATATTTATAAAGTAAAGAATTAGTTAAAGCAACCACTAATGGGCATGAATTGAGTACCAAAGCTTATAGGTAATTCTATCTTCGAAGTCATTTTTAAACAATTGAGTCGAGGCTCATTTCATATTCTTTATCGCATCTTCTCAAATCATTTGCACTACTAGACACAATCATAACTTAAATTCTTGGCACGTTGGCCACACTCTATATCCCCAATTAACTTATTTCACTTCCAACCATCTTTACAGATTATCAACAATAGGACATTTCCAAATCAAGACTTTAGGTACACATATGAGCAATTAAGAGTCTTAAGAATATAAAGATTTTCTCACATAATTTGGCATACTATCTTTCATTGAAACACCACTCAAAGCCATAACCTTTTAATACGCAACCCATACATTGAAACTTACGGAAACATTATGGAATTCAATTCCAAGAGAGAAAGTTTAGCCAACATACCTCAATCGAGCTTCCTTAACTCTAGAATGATCCGGAATTCTTAGCAATCCCAATCTCTTAGATGAAGAACTTATGGGTTTTCCTTGTTAACCTTCCAAGATTTGAGCAAGACTTGATGAATAATTAGCCTAGGGTTTTATTCTCTCTCAAAAACACTCTCCCTTCTCTGTAAAACATCAGGATTTTGCTAAAAAATGACCCAAAGCGTGTATTAACGAAGTAGGGTCGGATTTTAAAAACCCAAAAATGGAGCTCCGGAACAAGTTCTGCGGTCGCATATGCGACCCGCATATCGGTCGCATAATTACAGACCAAAACGATCAAAAAGTTGTCCGTGTATGCGATCACTATTCTGTCAGCATAACTGTTATGCGATCGCATAATGCACCGCATAATAGTTATGCAGTCGCATAGCCGACCGCATAATTGCCCCCAGACTGGCCTTCTCCTGCTCACTTCTGTGGCCATTATGTGGCCCGCAGAGTGATTATACGGTCGCATAATGGACCGCATAAACGCGCTTTTTTGCCAAAATTTGTTTTACTTTTCGGTGCATTGTTCAACCCAAAAAGTCCGAACCGCGGCGAGCAAGCTCGTCGCGAATATTTTATACCATCCTCAAACTCGTATGTCTACTCCGGCACCACAAAAACCTTGAATTCACTTGCGAAATTTACGGGGCTTTACACTGAAATACTTCAAACTTTTCTGGGGTGTTACACCACCAAACACTGACTAATTGGACACAATAGTTTCAGAACATAATATAGCAAGTGCGAGTGAGGGAGAGAGTAGTGATTAAAGTCTATTTTAGGGGAATTGGGAAGGGGTTTATATAGTTTTCTATTCGCTTAGTACATGAAAGGCAAAATACCAATTACAACACAAAATAAGGAAATAATCACATGCAGACCCATTCCAAATTAGAATATGGTAAAATCAGTCAAAACCTAGTTTGACAGAAAGTCAAATATTAGCCAAAGATCTCACCGAATCGGACCCATATGGCCTTGTTGTGAATATATACAAATGGATTATCATCTGAATCTTGAAGATTGAGGTCGGTTTCACTTGATTCAGAGAAGTGGTACTTGCCAAAATCGGGCAAGTATGAAGTAATACCACGGTTATGTAAGTAATGACATGGTAGCACACATAAGGCAAGTATAATATGGAAAGGTTCCATGATTCGATCGGATTCGGAGAATATTGAGGGTGAGGCTGCTAGGGTTCAGTGAGAGACGGGATCGTGTGAGGGTCGCGGAGGCGGGGGAAATGGTCTCTAGGGTTTGGGCATAGGGATATAAGGAGAGTGAGGGATTTGTTGTGGGTCGTTGATAATTTGATATCAATGGCTGAGACTAAAAGGTAGGCAGGGTGGTTTAAAAATTGGATCCCGACTGGGTTAGGAATAAAGGGGTTGTTTGGCTTGGGTCTAGGGTTTGGGCCACGGATTTTGGGTCGGTTGGTCCAATTGTAGCCTAGTTTTTGTGAGGGAACTTAAAACATGGAAACTAATTTAAAAATAAATTAGAAAATGAAAGAAAATGACACAAATTTTGTTTTAAAATTAATATCTCAAAATAATAGACTATAATTGCAAAAATATATAAAACATTATTTAGACCTAAATAGCATAGTAAAGACGACTTTTGAAAAATAGTGTCTATTATTGCAAATGATATAAAAATACAAATATAATTATATGAAATGAAGTAAAATATTTCAAAATGCATGTGGATATAAAAATTAATTTTAGGCAATCAGTCACCCGGAAATAATTTTAAATGAGTAATTAATAAATATTTGCTAATTAAAATGCCAAAAAATCACATAAAAGCTTTTAAAAAGGATAAAAAATTATTTGTATGAACTCTTGTAATATAAATTTGATAAAAGTACGAAAAATAATATTTTAAAAAATATATAGAATACTTTATAAAATATGAGGGCAAAATTGAGTATCAGTAGTGACCACGCCGGGCAGATTGTGATATTGAGGTGGTGAACATGCTGGGGAGATTGTGATATTGAGCTGGTGAACATGCTGGGAAAATTGTGATATTGGCACATGAGTTGTCCGTGCAGCACGTGATTTGTCCATGTGGTTGGTATTATTATCACGTGAGTTGTCCATGCAATACGTGATTTGTCCATGCGAATCTGAGATATTGATATTATTGATACGTGAATTGTCCATGCAGCACATGAGTTGTCTGTGAAGCACGTGAGTTGTCTGTGAGGTTGATATTATTGGCACGTTGCAACACGTGAGTTGTCCGTGCAGCTTGTGGATTGGATCCATCACCCTAGGGTCACCCTCTCATGTTTCTTCTTGATGGTTTACACGCGAATTTGAGTAAAGTTGATCAGTGGTTTGGTTCGGATATAGAGATTCTGAGGAAAAGCTAGTCAGTATTTGACTTGGTTATTGAATTTCATCTTTACTTGTAATTTCCCTTATTTTTTACTTGATTTATTTTCATATCTTCTTTATTTGCTGGATTGTTGACTGAGCAGAGTATGTTGAGTAATTGTGTGCACCAAGGTGGTTCTTTCTGTGATTTATGACTTGATCATATAATTGTTTTGCACCTGTTGAATTTATGAATTGTACAGGTTTTAGCGAGTATCATTTATAATTATTGCTTCTATTACCTCGCTGAGGTTAATTATGATACTTGTTGAGTACATAGGGTCGGTTGTACTCATACTACACTCCGCACTTAATTATGCAGATCCAGGTGTTGGACCCAACCATCAGTAGCTGAGGCTTGACACGGAGTTTGTCATCCAAAAGACGAGGTAGAGCTGCATCTCGACCGTAGTCTTGGCATCTCTTGTTTTTTGTACTTTTGTCTTTCGTTCAAACAATATTGTTATTTGTATTTCAGACTTGTATTTTTGTTTTAGTGCTCATGACTCTGTATTTACCAGTTCTGGGAATTTGTTATGTATTAATGATGTTGTTTATGTTAATGCCTTAAACTTGTACTATTTTTGTTAATTCGGTATTTATATTTCGTTTCTGTAATGTATGGCTTGCCTAGCAAGTGAGTTAGGCGCCATCACGACCGGTTGGTAGTTTTGGGTCGTGACAGGTTTTCTGGTGTATCTCTGTGCTTCACGATTGTGAAGCCTCTAACGCGATCGCGAAGAGGAGATTTGGGACAGGGGCAGGTTACTCTACGCGAATGCGAGTAGCAGCTTGCAAACGCGAAGGCTTGGGGGGATTGGACTTCGTGAACGCGGCAGCCCTCACACGAACACATAGGCTTGGGGAGATTTGGGGAAGGCAGATGAGGTCTTCTCACGATCGCGATCGTGGTCGCGCCATGTTGATTGCGAACATGGAGGCTTGGTAGGTGTGATGCCTTCGCGAACGCACTACTGACCTCACGAATGCGAAGGCCTGTTGGCATGTGTCCTTCGCGAATGCGGCAGGTGCTCTGCGAACGCGAAGAGAACCTGACGTCAAGGTATTTAAGAAGCCGAAAATTGGGATTTGACCATATTTCACCATTCTTTAGGCCTAGATCATGGATTTGAGACATTTTTGAAGATATTTTCATCCCAACTTCATTACTTAGTACTTTGTATCTAGTTTTGATTTATTTCTATTAACACCCATAGATATTTATCCTTAAATCTAGTAGTTTAAAAGTAAAGCAAATGGGGGGTTTTGGTACAATTTAGGGATTTTTATAAAATTGAGATTTAAACCTCAAATTTAGGTCTAATTTCAAAATAAATTATATATTTGGACTCACGAGTTTATGGGTCATCAATATTTGGTCTCGATTTCAAATTTGGATTGCGTGGGTACGGGTTAACTTTTCGTTGACTTTTGAAATGTTGTCAAAGATTGAACCTTTATTTCTTGGGGATGTTTCCTTTAGCATTGTTTGACTTCCTTAGATGATATTTGACTAGGTTTTCATCGTTTCGAGGAGTATTTGTAAGGGAGACAGTACTGGAATGTGGAAATTGTTCCGAAATGAGGTAAGTATCATGCCTAGCTTTGTTGAGGGAATTGTTCCTACTAAATGATATTGTTTGCTACATGTGGGGGTGATGCATATATGAGGTGACGAACGTATATGCATATGCCATGATTTTCATGCTCGGGAGAGGAAATGATATGTTTCTTTGTGCCTTATTGAACTTGGTGATACCTTGACTTATGCTTCATTTTATTCTATGATTAATGAACTTAAATATCTGTGTTAGAAATTATGTTAGAACATATGACATCTTAAAAAGATTTAATGTGTTAATTTTAGACAGTTTACATTCTTAATTTGACCGTAGCATCATGAGCACCCATCTATACATGTTATCATCATGCTACTTGAGCTTCTTTATCTGTAATAAGAGATTATGATTGGGGTATTAGGGCTATGTTTGGCACGATGGTTATTTTCGTGCGGTTGATATGATGTAGGCACGATGAGTATTGTCGTACGATGTGAAATAAGATTGGCTGGTTGGCTTTTACTGTGTGAGGATAATGTGAGTTAGATTTTTGTTATGATTACTCATTTGTTAAACACTTACATGCCCTCTACTTTCGTTTCTATTAATGTTTGTTGTTTTGTATGTTACTATAACGTTTGTATTTTGTATGTAGTTACCTCTGTGTTTTCTATTTGGCCTGTTACTGCTATATCTAGGTTTCTACCTTGTCTGTTACTGTTACTCCTACACTTTTACTTGATTTACTTCTGCTACATGTTCTCTTCGAGTTCCTGTCTTTACTTGTTATTAGATTGTACATATTACATGCCTCTATTTGTTACGTGATTTACTTATTAGATGTCTTAACATGTTACATGCCTTCACTTACTACATCCATTCACTTACTACATAGTTTCGCTTATTACATGCCTTCACATGCGCACGAGCGGATGCTTTTTGTAGGTGCGAAGAGTCATTTTCCAGCTTTTTCCGCAGAAGCAGGATTCACGTTGCAGAAGTGACGCTGCAAAAGCGGGTCATTGTTCGCAAAAACGAAGAGGACTGGGCAGAAGCTTTAAGTTTAAGGGTTTGGTCATTTTAGCATATTTGGAGCTATGGAGCTCGGATTGAAGCAAATTTTTAAATGAATTTCATCATGTGGTTTAGGGTAAGTGTTTGACACTCAGTTTTGATTATATTTCGTGATTCTATCTTCATTTTTGGTAATTGGATTATGAATTATAAAGAGAAATTTGGGGTTTTAGCCTAATGTTTCATAGAGTGAGTTTTTGAGTTTTGAATATCGATTCGGAGTCGGATTTGAGTGAAACTAGTATGGTTGGACTCGAAATCGAATGGGTTGTCAGATTTTATAAGTTTTGTCGGGTTTTGGGGTGCGGGTCCAGGTTTGCGTTTTGGTTAATTTTGGGCTTTTGAGTAAAGATCTGACCTCTATCAATTGGAATTGTTTCCTTAGACTTTATTTAATGTATTTGAGTTGCTTTTAGCTAGTTTCAAGCCGTTCAGAGGTCGGTACACGCTGGATGGAATAGAGCATCGCTTGGCTTGCTCGATATTGGATTTAGCTTGTTCGAGGTAAGTAACACTTCTAAACTTGGAGGTGAGGGCATGAACCCTGATTATACGTGTTATGTGATTTGTTTGGAGGTGATGGGCGTGTGGGCGTGCACCGTAGATATTGAGACTCATTCGATTCCGTAGAGATGTATAGTCAATTAACTTGTATTTGTTCATGTATTTTTTCATGTATTTTTATGTGTTAGAGTTTTGACTCTTATTAGAAATCATGCTTAGGCAAATGCTGGTATTATTGGGACCCACTGAGATCGTTTATGTTGTCCAATTATATATTTAAATTGTAATTTCATACTCAGTCATATACATTCATTGCATATCATATCTCAGTCTCTATTGTTATTTATTGATACATCATATCATCATTTTGGGCTAGTTTCATGACATTGTGAGCCCGAGAGACTGGAGAGATTCATGACTAAGTGAGGTTGAGGGCCTGATTGTGAGGTTATTAATACTATGGCATGTGAGTTGTCCGTGCAACATGTGAGTTGTCCGTGCGGATCCAGATATTAATACTATGGCACGTGAGTTATCCGTGCAGCACGTGAGTTGTCCATGCGGATCCAGATATTGATGTTATGGCATGTGAGTTGTCCCTATAGCGCGTGAGTTGTCCGTGCGAATTCATACCATGATTGTCTCATTATAGCGCTTGGGCTGAAGGAGCCCCTCCGGAGTCTGCACACCCAATGTGAGTGCAAATACCTATTAAGTGCGAGTGCCGAGTGATTTGGAGGACTGGGTGACTGGGAGGACTGAGTGGATTGATACTCTGAGAGTATGCATATGGTTATTCCCTATGTTGTACTGCATTCCACATGCACACTTAGCATGCAGGCATAGAGATGCATTTTTCCTCATGTTGTACGGTATCACGTCATTCATGACTTCTCATACACATTGACATGTTGGCATAGAGATGTACTTTTCCTCGTGCCATCTGATGATGAAACATTTACCTGCTGAAATGTTTTAAAGAAAATCACAATTTTACAAACTTACTTATATTTTGGTGCTTTAGGTAAAAGATTTGGGCTTTCACTATTATACTTGCAAAGCATGCCTATTTTTCAGAACTGTGAGCGAGCTGAATATTATATCTTTGAGTTATTTCCTGTACCACTTTTATTATATTGTTATGAGCGGTTGTTGGCTATTGGTGTTAGACTCTGACCCTTGTCCCAGCTCGTCACTACTTTCAACCTAAGGTTAGGTTAGTTACTTATTGAGTGCAGATGTTGGATGCTGATGTTGTTGTGCACGGCGGGAGCTGGATCTGAAGATGTACCTGTGTTTTAGTCATAGCTGCCTCTCAATCTTGGTGGCTTAGAAATTTAATATGTTCATGTATATTTCAAACAGATGATGTACTTTGTTTCATACTAGGGTTTTAAATTCCTTGAGAAATTCTTTGTATAATAGTTGAGTTGTATTATCATTTCTTCTCGTAATAAATATCATTTAAATTGGTTAGTCGTTAATTAGCTTACCTGACGGGTTGGGTTAGGTGCCATCACGACTAGTTGGATTTTAGGTCGTGACAAGTTGGTATCAGAGCTCTAGGTTCATAGGTTCTACAAGTCATGAGCAACTGTCTAGTAGAGTTTTTCGGATCGGTATGATGACGTCCATACCTATCTTCGAGAGGCTACAGGACATTTAGGATAATTTTCCATCTTTCTTTCCTTATCGTGCGGCATTGATTCAGCTTGAAGTGTAACTCTTTGAATTTCTTCCACGCATTCGTGTGCGCATGTGAGCGCTCGATATCAGCTGTGCATCGACGTCTTGTGATTCCATGCATAAGGTATGAGATGTGATTTCTGTGTGCTGTTGATGGGTCAGTCTTGAGGGCTTGAGGCCGGGTTTTGACGGTAGCTTGAGCATAGGGATTTCAGTTGCATAAGTATATGTTTTTGGACTAATATGTTTGGTAGTGTCCCTATGAGTGGAATTTGTGGTCCGATGAGTGGTTAGATGACCATATGATGGGTATGATGTGACTGCGGGATGTGTTCAGATGGTTTAAATTTGGCGGAAAGAGTTTGCTTGGGATGTGGAAAGGACTATCGGGTGCTTGATTTCTATCTTGATGTGATGTATAGTCTCGAGTTATGAGTGTGTTGAAAGATTTTTTCATGTTGTTTAATTGTGGAACGAAGTAGATTTTCATGTCTTGTTGTGAGTTCAGACTCAGGGAGATTAAGTGATTACATAGTAGTTATGGCTATGAAAGGGTATAGAGAGATGTCAGTTTGCAGCTAAGCAGGTGGGTTATAACCTGTGGGGTAATCTACAGATGTGTGATTTTTATGATATTATGTGGAGACTTTCTTTTCTACCAGTGGGTTATACTTGTGCAATTTGAGTATGGATTGGTTGCAAAAGTTGATATGACCGTCACGAGAATGAATGCGAGGTTTGCAGATGATTTGAGGTATTAAATGGTTTGTGTTACATGAGCTTATGAGGGATTGAGTTGAATTTTGGTGCGGGATTATGGAAGTAATAGATCATGGGTATTATGAGTTATCGAGTGTTTATTCTATAGCTTTGAGAGCCAAGTGGGGGAGTCTGCTATCGATGATTTGATTGCATAGTAACGTGTTGTATTGGTTTTGGTCCGAGGCATACTTGTAGATCGGTTATGGCTTGCAGAGGTTGGTTTTGAGGATGACTTGAGCAAGGAATATCTGGGTGCATGGTGTATTGCACTTTGTGGGTATATGAGAATCATTGAATGATTTGAATTATTATTCATGAAAGATGTAGTGTGCATGGAGTAGGAATTTACTCGGTTGCTTAGAAGTGTGGATTGCCTCTTTGGGTGTTATTGTGCTAATGGGGCACAGGTCGCCCAGCCGTTTGGGCGGTGCAATTGAGATTTGATCAGAGTGGATGACTCTCGAGAAGGTTTTGATGGATTCAAGATTTATATGTAGCAATTGAGAATTGTTCGTATTTGTATTTGGCTAGAATTTGAGATTTACATCGGATGGTGTTGAGACTCACGGTATTTCTATATCATTATGGATTCTACATTTCAGTATCAGTAAGGTGAAGGAAACGGCTTTATATTGACAGAAGGTCTCTTCAGAGTGGGTGTCTCAGTTTTGCTATTTTTAGGGTGCTTAAGAGGGAATACAACGGCTTATGGGCCTTAGGCCGATGTGGTTTTATGCTAGGATCTCTTATGGTGAGCTTTGGATAAGGATCGTGATGTTCTGGCAAGGAGCAGTGTCTATTTGAGGGTAATTCGGAAGGAACTCAGAGAAATGGGATAACTTGGTAATAGCTTGGATCAACATGGTAATGGATATGATCGGTTCTTTGGATACTTATGATGTGGTGAGCCTCTACATATGTTTCATGGCAACGCTCTAGGGTTTTGGCGACCTGCGTGGCTTGGTTGAGTTAGAGGGATTCGATTATGATAGTTGGGTTATGTGCAAACGGATTTTAAAGAGTTCTCGATCGTTCCTACCACGGTTCGAGGTGTATATTTCCTGCTAGTGTGACGAGCATGTTGTGTGTTGTGATTTTCTCCTGGGTGAGATCAAATAGAAGATTCCTGGCTAATGGAGTATGTAGTTTGCTTGGGACTCGGAGTTTAATATGAGATTCTCGTACTTTTCCTAAGATGGCATATTAGATGTGGTGTGGTGAGTGGGATCGAGATTTGTGTGTGCAAGGTCACGAGTCAGTTTTGAAGGGAAGATCATAAATTCTTATGCAACATAAACGAATTTGGATGAGGGCACTGATTGGTATTACTTGAGTGAAGTGCACATTTCAGAAGGCGCATTGTATTTTGACGTACTGATGCTTCATTAGTGTTGCGGTACTTGCCTGGTTGATAAACTGCTGATATTCAGATTTTGCTATATGGCACGGAAGAATTATAGAGGTATTCCTCGTGAGAATATCGTGTATGAGAGATGTGTTAGACATTCAGGCGATGGAGTAGGGATCAGATATGGTGATTCGTGTGTTCTATGGACTTGGAGACCGGGAATTCTCATAAACAAATTGTTTCGTGGTTGTGGAATGTGAAGATGTGGCCCAAGCTTGCCAGATGATAGTATGTGTTATGGTTTAGTCATTGTGGACTTTTGGAGGGTTATGTATCTATTTGTGGGTGACCAAATTGGATTTGGGGTCCTTTGGCAGGCCAATGAGGATGTGTATTCTACACCGTGTTCGATTGGTTGACTCCGTACTGCTGTTGATGAGGGATGTGCCTTTCGGTTAGAGTTGAGCTTATTTTTGTTCTGAGATGTTCTATGTGTTACTCCTCTATTCTACGAGGGGTTGTGATTTGTTGGTTATATGCACACATGGTGCGGTTCTATTTGGGCGTTATAGAGGGATTTGAGCGAGATGGTTATTGGGGTGTCGAATAGTTGATTGTGCCTTGGTTATGTTCTCTCCGGGTTGTGGTATATTGTGCTAGTTGCTTCTACATGGTCATGGTCATACACTTCATGTATTTGATGTCGAATTGCGTGTAGTTGTTGACTTTGAGCATGGTGGCTTGAGGTATTTCATATGGACCAATGTTTGGATGGGGTTACGCATTGCAGCAGAGTTATGTCGAGATAGATCCTTTGTGTTAGATTCGTGTGTTTTATTTCAACGGTGTGTGATGGGTTCTTAGCATTGCGTTATAGTGGTACTTGTTGAGCTTGCGGGGCAGTTCTCTCATTTGAGTCATTTTCTATTTTTGGGTACATTTGAATTGTTGCTTCTTGGTGCACGGGTAGCACATGTTATGATTCTAAGTAGTATTGGTGTTGCATGTCAATGGAAAAGTTGTGCTTGATGAGGTAAGCTCATTGGACCTAACATGGATATTATCGTATTTGATTACGGTATGTTTGGAAGAATAATATTAGAAGTCGGCTTAGAAATTTGGCTATAGTTCTTGTCGAAGAAGAGGGAGCTCCATGGCTTGTTGATCTGATGAGTGGTTATGAGTTCTGTGTGTTTCTTTCATCGTCAGCAGTGTACAAAAGTTTTAGAACGAGGTTTTGTTTGATATAAGGTTTATTACCGGTATTGGGTTATTTTTGAGCAGCTACGGCGATTTGATGGCTTTGGAATGACTCTTGGGGTATTCGAGGATGAATGTATGTTTAAGTGGGGGATTATGTAATGACCTGACCGGTCGTTCTGAGCATTTGCACTTCGCTCGGTAGTTTGAGGGCACGAGTACCGATCCAATCGCTCCTAGATCTATCTCTATAGATCTTTATTCCCAATATATAAGCTGCTTCTCCTAAGTCTTTCATGGAGGACTATTCAGATAGCCAAATCTTGGTACTTTGCAATACTGGTACATCATTCCCGATGAGCAATATATCATCAACATAAAGTATTAAGAATATAATTGTGGTCCCACTAACCTTTTTGTACACACAAGGCTCTTCTTCGCATCTAACAAAATTGAACTTTTCAATTGTCTTGTTAAAGCAAATATTCAAACTTCGAGAAGCTTGTTTTGGTCCATAAATAGATCTATGTAGCTTGAAAATTTTATTATGATTAAGCGGAGATGTGAAACCTTCAGGTTGTGTCATGTACACATCCTCTAGTAGCTCACCATTAAGAAAAGTTGTTTTCACATCCATTTGCCATATTTCATAATCGTAGTATGCTGCTATGGCAAGCAAAATCCGAATTGATTTGAGCATTTCCATGGGAGAGAAAGTCTCATCATAGTCGACTCCTTCTTTCTGACGATATCCCTTGGCAACAAGACAGGCTTTATAGGTATCCACCTTTCCGTCTACTCCAATCTTTTTCTTAAAAACCCATTTACAACCTATAGGTTTTATATCATTTGAAGGTTCAACTAAAGTCCATACTTTATTTTCCTTCATGGATTCCATTTCGGATTCCATGGCCTTTTGCCATCTCTCATAGTCAGAACTTTGTATAGCCTCTTCATAGGTCTTAGGGTCATCATCATTATGATCAACCTCATTTGATACATAATCTTGTACCATTAGATTTAATCTAGTTGGTACATGACGTTCTCGTGTAGACCTTCTAAGAGGTGCTTGTGCAACTTTCTTACCTTGTGTTGGATTTGGTTGTTCTTCAATTTGGTTTGGAACTTGTTCATTAACGTGTTCTTGAACTACATTTAGTTCTTGAACTTCAACCGTTGAAGATGGCAACTTCCTTGTCAACTTCAAAACATCCAATAAAGGTTCTTCAACTTGTGTCTCATGATCTTGATATTGTGTTGATTCATTGGTTTCTTGAATTTTATCAAGTTCTATTTCTCTACTATAATTTTCTTCTAAAAGAAATTCCATTTCCAAAAAGGTTGCTCCTCTAGCCAAAAACACTTTATGGTCAGAAGGGTGATAGAAATAACATCCCATTGTTTCTTTGGGATATTATTTTGGCTGTATTTCAAAAGCTCAATCACGGTCTAGCAAGCAGTGAAATTGTCTTCTAGGGTTGAATACAGCCATGATCCCGTCACCGTCACAATCAACGCCGCCGATAATTTTCTGACACTCTTCCAGCGAATCTTTCAAAATTTTGGCGCTTTACAATTGATAACCAACTCTTTCCTCTTTTTTCTTTCTTGAAATAACTGGATTTTCATGTACTGAATCTTTACACAGAAACCTAGATTTACAAATTTTGATTTCATAATAAGGTGATATTTTGAACAACGACTTGATTTTTTATTTTAAATTTACATTTGAGATGAACTTCTGATTCAATCTTCTTCTTCTTCTCAAATCCATTGTATTCTCCGATCTCATCATCCTCCGAAAACTCGCCTTTTGTTTCTTTGTGTATATACAATTTTTACCCCTTTTTATTTCATTTTTCCTTGTTGGGCTTTTAGCTTTTCCGCATTTGTGTTTTCGGTGTGAGCTTACGGCCAGATAGTACGGATTTGTGAAGATTGGTTTGCTTTCTTTTGGGATCTGAAAAATAAAATCCCAAGGAATTGTTTATTGTACTGCGATTCATTTACGCATTCAAGAACTCCTAGCCGGTCTCTTGTTCCGACTCCGGCGAATTTGTTCATAAACTACGATTTCTTTGAACCACGATCCCTTGGTTCCGTGGGTGTTTGTGTGTTTTGCAGGTATCACTTTTATGGTTGTTTGGCAGCAAAAGGGAGGTGCACGCGCACAAGCAGTAGAGCAGCAACTATACGCCAGGTTCCGCAGCATCGGGAGTATACTAAGTCAAAAGTTCCAGGTTCTATTCGCGGGAATTGGTACCTCCCACCTCCTATTTCTCTGTCTCCTGTGTTAATTACTTTGTTACCGTAGTATTTCATACTATTTGCTCCCTTTTTTGTTCTGTGTGGTGTTTTTTTCTTTCTCATTTTTAGACCTTCGTAGATATAGAGACTGTGGTTTGTAATGGCAAAATAGGGTCATGTCCTCGGGGAAGGGGAGGGGGTAGGGCAAGGGTTAGGGGGTGGGATGGGGCCCATAGGGGGTAAAGGGAACAAGGTCGCTCGTAGGTTAAGAATTGGATCGTGGAATATAGGGACGTTAACGGGTAAGTCTATAGAGCTTGCGAAGATTCTCTAGAAGAGGAGGGTCAATATAACGTGTGTGCAGGAGACTAGGTAGGTAGGATCGAAGGCGAGGAATATAGACGGGTATAAATTGTGGTTCTCCGAAGTCGTGAAGGGCAAGAACGGAGTGGACATTTTGGTGTATAGGGAGCTCAGAGAGTCGGTGGTTGAGGTTAGGCGGGTGAATGATAGATTGATGGTGATTAAGGTAGTAGTTGGAGGGAGCACCTTGAATGTCATTAGCGCTTAAGCGCCACAAACGGGCTTGGACGAGGAGGTTAAAAGACACTTTTAGGAGGCGCTGGATGAGGTGGTATGGGGTTTTCCGCCTATAGAGAAGCTATTCATAGGAGGGGATTTCAATGGTCATATTAGGTCATCTGCTGGTGGCTATGGTAAGGTGCACAGTGGCTTCGGCTTTGGTGATAGGAACGGGGGTGGTACCTCACTGTTGGATTTCGCTAGAGCTTTTGAGTTGGTGATCGTGAACTCTATGTTTCCGAAGAGGGAGAAACATTTGGTTACTTTCCGGAGTATGGTGTCTAAGACTCAGATTGACTATCTCATCCTTAGGAGGTGCGATAGGGGGTTGTGTGAGTATTGCAAGGTGATCCCGAGTGAGAACCTCGCAACTCAACATAGGCTCCTAGTGATGGACGTCGGTATCTTGATGAAGAGGAAGAAGAGGTTTGTACGGGGTCAGTCGAGGATCAGGTGGGGAACTTTGTCTAAGGATAATGAGTGGGAGTTGGAGGGGCGGCTGACGACTATGGGTGCCTGGAAGAGTGGTGGGGATGCTAGTGCTATGTGGACGGCGACGGCGGACTGTATAAGGGAGGCAGCGAGAGAGGTGTTAGGAGTTTCGAAAGGTTACTCTGACGGACACCGAGACGACTGGTGGTGGAATGACGTGGTCCAAGGTAAAGTGGAAACCAATAAAGCGGCTTACATTAAGTTAGTAGAGAGCACCGATGAGGATCAGAGGAGAACAAACAGAGAAAGATATAAGGAGGCTAGGAATGAGGCAAAATTAGCGGTCACGGAGGCTAAGACTGCTGTATTTGGTCAGCTGTATGAGGAACTTGGGGGCAAAGGTGGGGACAAGAAGTTATTTTGGTTGGCCAAAGTGAGAGATAAGAAAGCTCGTGACCTGGATCAAGTGAGGTGTGTCAAAGATGAGGATGGTCGAGTATTGATGGAAGAGGCCCAGAGTAGGCAAAGATGGTAGTCGTACGTTCATAAACTTCTGAATGAAGAGGGGGATGGAAACATCGTGTTAGGGAAATTGGGGCACTTCGAGAGCCACCGCGACTTTAGGTATTGTAGGCATATTAAGGTTGAGAAGGTCATGCGTGCGATGGGTAAGATGAGTTGGGGCAAAGCATCCGGACCAGACGAGATTTCAATAGAGTTGTTTTGGAGATATGCGGGTAGAGCAGGCTTGGAGTGGCTGACAGGGTTGTTTAATGTTATCTTTAGGACGAAAAGGATGCCTGATGAGTGGCGGTGGAGTACAATGGTTCCAGTGTACAAGAACAAAGGTGATATCTAGAATTGTAACAACTATAGGGGTATCAAGTTACTAAGTCATACCATGAAAGTTTGGGAGAGGGTGGTCGAAGGGAGGATAAGAAGGGCGGTGTCTATATCGAAAAACCAGTTCGGGTTCATGATGGGTCGTTCAACTATGGAAGCTATCTACCTTATCAGGAGGTTGGTGGAACAATACATGATAGGAAGAGGGATTTGCATATGGTGTTTATTGACGTAGAGAAGGCGTATGACAAGGTCCCCAGGGACGTCCTTTGGAGGTGTCTGGAGGTGAAAGGTGTACCGGTGGCTTACATTAGGGAGATAAAGGATATGCATGATGGAGCTATGACTCAGGTTAGGACTGTGGGAGGTGACTCAGAGCCTTTTCCGGTGGTTATGGGGTTACATCAAGGATCTGCGCTCATCCCATTCTTATTTGCCCTGGCGATGGACGCACTGACACACCATATCCAAGGAGAGGTGCCATGGTGTATGTTGTTTGCTGATGATATAGTTCTGATTGATGAGATGCGAGGCGGCGTTAGTGGGAGACTGGAGGTATGGAGGCAGGCCCTAGAGTCTAAAGGTTTCAAGTTGAGTAGGACTAAGACGGAATATGTGGAATGTAAGTTCAGCAACATGATGGGGGAAGCGGATGTGGAAGTCAGGCTTGACTCACAGGTCATCCTCAAGAGAGAAAGTTTTAAGTACTTAAGATCAATTATCCAGGGAGATGGGGAGATCGATGGGGATATTATGCACCGTATTGGGGTGGGGTGGATGAAATGGAGGTTAGCATCTGGAGTCATGTGTGACAAGAATGTGCCACCGAAACTCAAAGGTAAGTTCTATAGAGTGGTGGTTAGACCGGCCATGTTGTATGGGGTTGAGTGTTGGCCAGTCAAGAATTCACATATCCAGAAGATGAAAGTAGCAGAAATGAGGATGTTGAGGTGGATGTGTGGGCACACTAGGCTGGATAAGATTAGGAATGAAGATATTCGGGAGAGGGTGGGTATGGCTCTGGTGGACGACAAGATGCGGAAAGCGCGACTTAGATGGTTCAGACACGTGCAGAGGAGAAGCCTAGATGCCCTGGTTAGAAGGTGTGAGCGGTTGGCTTTGACAGGTACGAGAAGAGGTAGAGGGGCGGCCCAAGAAAGGGTAGTCTAGAATTAGGGTAGTCGCGGCTCCAGATTTTCGAGGACATGGCTCTTGATGGGAAGGTGTGGAGATCGAGCATTAGGGTTGTATGTTAAAGGGTAGTCGAGTTGTTTTCCTCTTTGTCCCGGTTTCCCTCTTTATACCGACGAGTATGATAGTGTTTTGTCTAGCACTGCTAGCGATTTATGTTGTGTTTCACACTTTTGCATAATATTTGTGTTACTGCTTTTCCATTTATTTGTTGTCTCTCACGTTGCTGATTATTTGTTTTGGGTTTTGTTGTCACTGATCTACTGTTTTTGAGCCGAGGGTCTCCCGGAAACAGCCTCTCTACCCCTCTGGGGTAGGGGTAAGGTCTGCGTACACTCTACCCTCCCCAGACCCCACTGGTGGGATTTTACTAGGTTGTTGTTGTTGTTGTTGTTGTTGTTTCTTTGGGATATCCAATGAACCTACACTTATCAGATTGCCTTCTCTTAACATAAGCTGGACAACCCCAAACTTTAATATGCTTAAGGTTAGGCTTACGTCCTTTCCATATCTCATATGGTGTTGTAGAGATTGACTTAGTGGGAACTTTATTAAGTAAGTATGTTGCTGCTTCCAAAGCATATCCCCATAAATATATTGGAAGATCAGTGAACCCTATCATAGATCTTACCATATCTAATAAGGTTCGATTTTTCCTTTCATACACACCATTATGTTGTGATGTTCCTGGAGGTGTCCACTATGAGATAATCCCATTCTCCTTGAGATACCTCGTAAAATCTTCACTAAGATATTCTCCACCTCTATCAGACCTTAGTACCTTGATACTTTTACCCGTTTGCTTCTCAACTTCATTACGAAACCTTTTGAATGTTTCAAAAGATTCAGATTTGTGTTTTACAAGATACACAAATCCATATCTTGACATATCATCAGTGAAGGTGATGAAGTAAGAATATCCACCTCTAGCTTGAATTATCATGGGCCCATAAATATCTGTATGAATTAGTCCCAATAATTCAGTAGCTCTTTCTCCACTTCCAGTAAATGGAGATTTGGTCATTTTTCCTTTGAGACAAGATTCACAAGTTAGATATGATTCAAAATCATACTTGTCAAGGTACCCTTCCTTGTACAACTTGTTAATTCTTTTCTCTCCAATATGACCAAGCCTACAATCCCAAAGGTATGTATGATTTACTTGATCATCTCTTTTCTTCTTAAGACATGAAACATACATAATCAAATTAGCATTTAGATTAGGTAAAACATAAACACCATGTTGGAGATATTCATTTACATATAAACTATCACCATAATAAATAGAGCAAATACCATTGCTTATAATAATGCAAAAATCATGTTTGTCTAACGTAGAAGCTGAAATTATGTTCGAAACAAATTTTGGAAAGTAATAACAATCATCCAACATAAGTACTTTGCCCGTAGGCATTATTAAAGAAATTGATCCTATAGCTACGGCCGCAACTTGTGCACCATTTTTAACTTGTAGATTAATTTCTCCTTTCTTCAACCTTCTACTTATTTGGAACCCCTGCAACATATTGCAGATGTTATAACCACTGCCAGTATCTAATATCCACAATGAAGCATCAGTAGTACTTAAAGAAACTTTGAAAACATTTTTCATTTAAGTCTTACCTTGTTTCTTGTCATTTAGTGTTTCAAGATACTCCTTGCAGTTTCTCTTCCAATATCCTATCTTCTTACAATGGAAACATTCAACATCGTATTGGTTAGCTTTGCCTCCTTTGCCTTTGGGTTTGGTCGCACCACCCTTAGGCGCAGTAGGCTTCTTCTTGGGTTTACTTTTACCCTTGCCCTTCTTATTAGAAGAGTTTCCAACCAACATGACAGTTCCTTTCTTCTTCTCAGATGCAAGTTGATTCTTATAATCAATCAGCATGTTAAGCATCTCATGAAGATCACAATCTATTTTATGCATATTGAAATTAATAACAAATTGTGAAAAGGATTCAGAGAGTGACTGCAGGATCAAATCTTGAGAAAGCTCTTTACCCAGTTTGCACCCTAACTTCTCAAGTTCTTCAATAAGATCAATCATATGATTGACATAGGGTCCAACTGGAGAGTTTCCAGTCAATTTGGATCCAAATAAAGCTTTAGATAGTTGGTATCTAGCTGTCCTGCTTTGTGTACCAAACATCTTCTTAAGATGTTCAATGATTGCAGTTGGATCCATATCCTAATGTTTTCTTTGGAGCACAAAACTCATAGAATCGAGAACGATGAATTTGGTAGTAATACATTCTTCCAAGTATTTCTAATAAAATCTTGGTGGCATCATCATCATCATCATCATCCGGGACTTCTTTGGCAGGCTTATCGATCACATCAATAAGTTTTTCATGCATGAGAACAATTCTCAAATTTATGTACCAATCATCAAAGTTTGGTCCTACTAACTTGTTGGACTCAAGTATTCCACGCAGTGATATAGCAAACATATTGAGAAATCTAAAATATAGAAAAGAAAATATAAGAACATATTTAAACATATCATAAAGATATGAACTTTTATCTAAATGATATTTTCACTAATTATTTTGAACTATTTACTCTCATTATAGTTTAAGAAATCATAATTTATGTTAGTGGAGTAAAGGAATCCTTCAACAATATGTATGAGTCACTTGGAAGTCAAGTCGTTTCTCACATATATTTTAAAGGTAGGTATACTTACCAATTGCATCCCCATACAATTTCCTTAAATAACTCTATGTCAATTTGTCCCCTAGTAGTCAGGTCGATCCTATTGGCATAGTTGAGTTTAACCATCATGATAGCAAAGAACTTATTAAATTTTTATACTCCCCGGGTAGTCCAGGCGTCTAGTGTAAAATTAAATAATTCTTTCAATCCATACATCTAATGCAATAAATAATTTTAACATATTCTCGAACTATAAGTCTCCTGGTTGTCAGGCCGCCCCTTAAAAACAAGAAGCAAATAAAAGTATTTATTTTTATGGTTAGCTTTACAATAAAATATCTTATATTTTATTAGTAAGAACTCAAATTTTAACAAGAGGGAATTGTTACTAAAATAATTTTTAATAACAAGATGATCAAATCTTTTATAGAACATTAATTTTGTTCAAGTTGTCTACATGCTTAGTCCTAAATTAATTTACATCACATGTAATAAATAATTCAAAATCTTATAACAAACAAGCACGTGACATAAAAACAGAATTCAACATATTTCTAACATGTTTATCTTATATATCACATAAAATAATTCATGCCAGAACATTATTATTAATTAATATCTCATAAACTAATAACAATTAAAATAATTGTATAATCCAATAACCTATTATAGATTACCGTCGTATCTAATACGAAATTTCAAATTCAAGTTACGAACTATCTCAGTAGTTTAACTTATATGAATACATATTTTATTCACAATAAATTAATATCAATCCATATGTATTCAAACAATTTGACTATTGCACAAGACACATGTATTATGGTTTGAACTTTTCAAATATAATCTTAAAATATTTCGTAAATAAATTATAGACATGAGAAACCATGGCTCTAATACCACTGTAGGATTGCATATAGGTATTCATAACACGCAGCGGAAGACAATAATAATCCTAGGCAGATCTTTTCGTGTTTAAAATTTATATACATGTCAAAGATCGAATCTAAGACGTACCTGGTGAAGAGAGTCGCGTTTCAAAAATTTCTTCGATAGTGTGAAGACTCTATGCGTATCTACACCGAGACTGATCCTTGCTATCAACTCTTTGATCAATGAACCCGCGAACAAATTGAATGAAAATATTATCTTGAATTTTTTCTCAAAAATCTCAACTCAAAAGTAGAAGAACAAGAAACACCTTTCTTGTAATATTATTTTCTCTCTTGGCTTTGTATTGCTCTCTCACTTTCACAAAGTGGTTTTTCTTCTCAGGACTTACTGCCCAAAGTTGCACGACGAGAACTATTCTTGTACGTTTTTCTCTTAATTTTGTGGCTTCTTAAAAGTATTATTTTTCTCCATGGATTTTCATGCCAATTGGACTTATTTATAACATCTGAAAATCCTTTTATACTATATCAAAAGAAAGGTTAGAGGCGGTGAACTTTTGTACAATTCTAAACCGAAACTAAGCTGCTATTGTTGAAAAATTGAATCCCATTCTAAATGGGATTGTGGTTGCCGACATGTTGGATTTTCCAATACAATTCAAACTTGGATTCTTGTATAAACCGAAAGTAAGTTTGCTATTATTAAAAAATTGAATCCCATTCTAAATGGAATTGTGGTCGCCGACATGTCCCTATGGACTTTGACGTGAATCCAAATGCACTTGACAAAGTTTCCATCAAGCTTCTTTCTTAATTAATATTTTATATAACATCTCTTATATAAAATAAGTTTTAATTTATATATCACTTATATATCTTAACCAAAAGATATATTTTAATTTTCTTTTCCAAATAAAAAATTTTAATTTGTTCACAATATTAATTATATCATCTGTGCTAGCAAAGAATATAATACTATTTCATTTGGACTAATAACTAAAAAATTTTAACTAATTAAATTCTTTAATTTAATGATCAAATAATAAAATAATTAATTATTTAGGAAAGATCAGAACACTCGTTAGTGTGCGGCCCCATAGGTTCAATACTAAGCCGGTAGTAAATTGATCACATCAATATACTAATCAAGGATTGTGTCTTGCAATACTCCTTAACGACCGGATAGAATAAAGTATACAATTTACTCTCAAGAACCAGTAGAAGAATAATGTAGTGATTCCTTCTCTCCTTATAGCTCTGGGTCACCCTAGGATATGGTTCAACTATCAAATCCTAATAGACGACCGACTATGTGTTCATGTCAAATATAATTGACCATTGAATGACCTAAGAAACTCTTTTCTTCTTTCATTCAATCGCCCTGGCCAAGGTCTTAATTTGGTCTGTTATAATTTATGACAACATGGAGCTTAAACTCATTACCAAGAGTTGACAGATTCTATCTTAATCAATCACTAATTCTACAAGTATTTAATCGTACCCAATATCCTTTCAACTATCGCCCTAGGGCCATAGGTGTCTACTATCAAAGCACAATAAATAACTTGTCAATTACTATGATGATATCAGGTCAAAGGAAACTCTTACATCACATTCTTAAAGAGAATATCCTATTGACAGTTTATGGTAATTCTAACCATTAGGAATTATACAACGAGTCAGTTCAATGATCATATCTCTATATGCATCATCTATCCATGTGATTTAGTTAATGAGATCAACTAATATTTATCCAATAAAGACGATCACATAAATATTGATCTAATCGGATTACTAATGTCCAAATTAATAATCCTACGATCAAGAACAAATTTAGATTAAATTATAAGAAACTTTACTCTCACTATCATGATCTCCATCACGATGACAAGTCTCAAAATTTAATTAAGGACCTTATTAAATTAATCAAGCAATTAATAATAACTATGATAAACGAATATCAAATGCCATATATTCTTATATCAAATAACATTCACAAAAGTATGTTCAAATCATCAAATATGAGATTGGATCTAGGGCATATCTAATATATCCCTAACAGTTAGGTTATTCACAAATTCTTTAATTGTATATGGATTTTCATTAAGATCTGTGAATACATTCATTTTTATTTTACTATATGGTTCTCCGATTGATGTTTGGATAATAATGAATTGTTTTTCACAATTTTCTGTATATTCTGCTTGATATCTGCTTATGTTTAATGTTTTTGGGTAACTCTATCTGCTTATTGTTTGAGAACAATTAAAATCGTTGTTGTTGATTTTTTCTGATGCAGAAGAAAGTACAAAATGAGGAGATGCAAAGCAATGGGACTGAATGGTACAATCACTCCCTTCCGTTAAATTTAACATTCAGGTATTCATTTTGAAGCTTTTTTCCCCTACATCTTGAGTAACTACTCGATTAATTCCCATGTTCCTTTTCCCATTAAATTCCACCGCTTCATTGATTTATTTGTAACGACCAGACCGGTGGTTTCGAGCTCTAGCACGTCATACAGTGGTTTGAGACCCTGAGCAGCTTCACTTCAGGTATTATGACTTATAAGCATGGTCAGAATTTAATTTCGGGAAGTTTGGAGTTGATTGGGAAAACAATTCTAATTTCGAAAGTTTTAAGTTGGAAGAATTAACTAAGGTTTGATTTTTGGGTAAACGACCTCAGAATCAGGATTGGAAGGTTCCAACATGTTTGAATGATGATTTTGGACTTAGGCGTATGACCGGATCGGGTTTTGGATGATCCGAGAGCGTTTCGGCGCCTATTGTGGAAGGTTGGCGTTTTGGAAGAATTTTATAAATTTGAGTTGAAGTGCATTTCAATAATATCGACGTCCGCTTGGGATTTCGAGTATGGGAATAGCTCCGTATGATGATTTCAGTCTTAGGAACGCGTCCGGATGTGGATTTGGAGGTCCGTAGGCCATTTTGGGGTCATTTGGGCGAAAGTTGGAAATTTGGATAATTTTGAGAAGTTTAACCGGGAGTGGACTTTTGATATTGGGGTCGGATTCCGATTTTCGGAAGTTGGAGTACGCCCGTAATGTCAATTATGACTTGTGTGCAAAATTTGAGGTCAATCGGATGTGATTTAATAGGTTTCGGCATCAATTGTAGAAGTTTAAAGTTTCAAAGTTCATTAAGTTTGAATTTGAGGGTGATTCACGTTTTTAACATTGTTTGATATGAATTGGAGGCTCGACTAAGTTCATAATGTGATTTGGGACATGTTGGTATATTTGGTTAAGGTTCTGGGGGCCTCGGGTGGGTCCCGGATGGTTAATGTAGCAAGTTTTGGACTTAGGGAATGGCTGAAGTGCACCAGTTATGGTGTAACCGCACCTGCGAGGTTAGGTCTGCAGGTGCAGAGCCGCAGAAGCGGCCATGAGGGTCGCAGAAGCGGCATAGGCTGGGGAAGGCTGGGACCGCAGATGCGGTCAAGTTCCGCAGAAGCGGGATCGCACCTACGCACGTGGAGCCGCAGGAGCGAAGGCGGAGAAGTGTAACGACCCGGTCGGCCGATTTGAGAGTTACAGCCCTGTTTCCCCCGTTTCAGCTTATTTGTGTGTTGTTCAACTGTGTTGAGTTATTTTGAATTGGTAGTTTGGGTTCGGAGTAGTTTTGGAGTGAAATGAGGCACTTAGACTCTTAGTTAGAAAGCTAAGTTAGAAAAATCAACTAAAAATTGACCTATGAGTAAACGAATTCGGATTGGGATTTTTAAGATTTGGTTAGCTTCGTTGGGTTATTTTTCACT
>AWOL01S0007084.1:0-30840 GCA_000715115.1 Nicotiana otophora
GAGGGGGACGAGTACATGTAGGGAAAAGTAAATAAATTACGAGGTACGTTTACCGTTTCTTAATTTTGTAGGCGAAAGTACTAGGTACTTTAATTATTTCTAGTTTGTCGGTGCTGCGTTGCGCGTGTATATCGAGTCATATACTACACGATTTAATAAAATAATATCAAATTATTAAAACAAACTTTTAAATAAGTAATCATTCACGGAAAAATAAAGTACGTACAAGTTTTTGTGAATGATCAATGGATCTCCATCGTATGATGGCTTGTATGTAAGGGGGTGTGGGGACAACTAGGCCATCACTTTTACCATTCGACCGGTCGTTTTGCTTTCTAGAACCCGTTCCCCTAAATGAGACTCTCTGTATGACTTTTACTATTTTATAACTTGCGGGGATGGTTAGTTCGGGTTTGGAAGGGTTCGGGTTGAAATCGAAACACTTGGTTCCTTAATATTGGTTTTAAAAGGGTAAGTTTGACTTGGGTCAACATTTCTAGTAAACGACCTCAGAACCGGGATTTGACAGTCCCAATTGGTTCGTATGATGATTTTGGACTTGGGCGTGTGCTCGGATCGGGTTTTGAATGACCCGTGAGCGTTTCGGCGCCTAAAGTTGAAAGTTGACTTATTGAAGGTTTTAAAATTCTTTAAATTTGGTTTGAAGTAGATTTTGGTGTTATCGAGGTCCGTTTGGGATTCCGAACCCGGGGATAGTTCTGTATGGTGATTTAAGACTTGCACGCAAATTTTGGTATCATTCCGAATAGTTTAAGTATGATTCGGCGCGTTTGGAGCAAGTTGGAAGAACTTGAAGTTCATAAGTTGATACGATTTGTTTTGGGGTGTGATTCTTAGTTTTGGTGTTATTTTCCGCGTTCCGAGGGTTCGAGCGAATCTGTCTCATGTTTACAAACTTGTTGGTATGTTTAGAAGAGGCCTCGTGTGCTACTCGGACATTGCACGGATCGAGTTAGAGCTTGAAAGGGGCTGTTGGTGCACCAGTTCTGGTATGCCCGCACCTACGAGCTTTTGGCCGCAGAAGCGGCTTTCGGTGTGTGGCCAGTGGTCCGCAGAAGCGGAGAAACATGCGCAGAAGCGGCCTCGCTTCTGCGATGAGAAGTCCGCGGGGTGCGAGAAGGCCACAGATGCGCTCCACTCTTCGCAGAAGCGGGACCGCAAAAGCGGGAACCTGTTTGCAGAAGTGGAGTCTGCTAGCCTAGGCTAGGACCGTACCTGCCATGGCTTTTCCGCAGGTGCGGCGCCGCAGATGCAGCCCCAGGTCCGTAGAAGCGGAAATGCTGGAGGCAGTGAGGTCCATTTAACATGAGACTTAGGCCATTTTAGATTCATTTCTTTCATCTCTTGGGAGATTTTTGAGCTCTTTGAAGAGGGGTTTTCACCTAGCTATTGAAGGTAAGTAATTTCTATCCAATGTAAGTTAAATACATAAATTATGGGTAGATTTTAACAAGTAAAATTGTGAAAATTAAGGGTTTAGTTGAAAAATCTAGGTTTTGATAAAAATGGGATTTAACCATAAAAATAATTATGGAATGGGATAAAAATTATATATTTGAGTTCATGAGGTATGGGTAACAACTATCTTTGAAAAAATTCGGAATCCGGGCACATGAGCCCGGGAATGAATTTTAGGAATCTTCCAATTTGGATTGGATAATTACTCTAATAGTTAAA
Source organism: Nicotiana otophora (assembly GCA_000715115.1). Classification (NCBI taxonomy): domain Eukaryota; kingdom Viridiplantae; phylum Streptophyta; class Magnoliopsida; order Solanales; family Solanaceae; genus Nicotiana; species Nicotiana otophora. The sequence continues at coordinate 1,699 of AWOL01S0007084.1, forward strand.
TTATGAACTTTTGAACATGTATTGATTAATTTATATAACATTTGACTAGTTTCGGGTTGTTTGGCATCGAGTTGAGGATATAAAGCATATTTGTGGATCGAAAGTGAGCTTGAGAATGAGGTTAGTCTCTTGCCTAACCTTGTAAGAGGGAACTCATCCCCTTAGGTGTATTTTCGTTGTGAATTACTTGTGTGGGGAGCTACGTACGCACTAGGTGACGAGAGTCCGTGTGTAGCTATATTCCATGAGATATTTGGGTAGTCTTAGATTTACACCATGCCTTGATTGTACAGTCATGTTTGTTATGCATATTAATTATCTTAATTAAAGCTGAGATTTGGGATTTTAAGGTTGAAACTCTCCAATTTAGATTTCATATTTTTGGGAAGAATTGAGGAATATATATAATAATTCTGATAAATCCATGTCCACTTGCGTCGCAAGTATTCCGCGAGCGAGATAAATTTCTCTACTCTCATGGGAGCGGGCCGTTTGCCTTGGCAGGTTAATAGATGAATCTATTGTTCATGCCGTTCGACCCTCGGCAGTGCACACAGTATATTTTTGGATCGGGCCGTACGACCTCGGCATAAATCATGCGTGATATTACTCGGAACCTGATTACACTTAATATTATTTCATGGCTTGTGAGGATATAATTCATTAAATGATAGAAATTGAATTGGGATTAGTAGGTGTTGACTAAAGGAAATTCTTGGAATTTTATCATTAGTTAAGGAACCATTTATTCATTGTTTGTTGTTGTGTTATTATTATTATTATTATTATTATTATTATTATTATTATTATTATTATTATTATTATTATTATTATTATTATTATTATTATTATTATTATTATTATTATTTCAATGTTCCATACCTATTTATAATTATTGTATTTTATTATTGGCCCATAGTAAGTGTCGATGTCGACCCCTCGTCACTACTTCTTCGAGGTTAGACTGGATACTTACTGGGTACATGTTGTTTATGTACTCACGCTACACTTATGCACTAACCATGGAGGACCTGAGGCAGGTGCATCTGGTATTCATCCCGGCGTGCAACCTGATACTCCGAGACTTAGTGATGAGCTGCTTCTGAGTCCGTTCTGCAGCACCTGAAGTCTCTCTTTTGTATTTACTTTCTGTCTACTCTACTTCATACAGTAGTTAGTATTTTGTATATTCTACTAGTAGCTCATACACTTGTGACACCAGGTCTTGGAATTATGCTTAGTAGACATTTGATAATTTTTTTTTTGGTATTTACTTCACTACACTTGACCTATTAATTGCTCACACTTTATTTTTATTCAATTTCTCACCTCACTTATTTAATATTTAAATTAAACCATTTCTAAAATGTTAAAAGGAATAAGTGCATGGCTAGTTCATCGTTGGCTTGCCTGGCGGCGACATTGGGCGCCATCACGACCTAAAGGGGAAATAGGGTCGTGACAACATGGTATCGGAGCACTAGGTTCATGTAGGTCTCACAAGTTATGAACAGGCCTAATAGAGTCTTGCGAATCGGTGCAGAGACGCCCGTACTTCTCTTCGAGAGGCTATAGGATGTTAGGAAACTACTCTTTCTTCATCTCCTATCGTGCAGTTAATGTTGTGCTAAGTATCTTTCTCTTATTCTCTCATAGATAGTGAGAACGCGTGCGACAGATGTACCCGATCATGGAGGAGCTACTCCCCCTTGTTCTAAAGGCCGAGGCAGAGGCCAAGGGAGGCCTCCAGCCCGTGGTAGAGGACGAGGACATCCCAGAGTTGCTCCAGCTATGCCACCAGCGGATCCAATAGAGGATCATATTATTGAGTAGCAGGGCGAGGTGCCTGCAGCAGAGCCAGCCCCAACGGATTTCATGTCCGCGCCAGGATTTCAGGAGGTCATGGGTCGTATGCTGCGGTTCATGGATTCTATGACTCAGGCTGGTTTATTTCCAGCGGACCCAGCCACATCTCAGGCGGGCGGGGGAGCACAGACCCCCACCGCTCAGGCCCCAGGGCACGCAACTATCGTATATCAGACCCCAGGCGCATAACCCGTGGGCGGAGCTCAGCCAATTGTAGCAGTTATACCCGAGCCCAGACCAATTGCGGCCGACGAGCCGCAGAAGGTATTGGACAGATGGACCAGGCTACATCCTCCTGTCTTTAGAAGTGAGCGACATGAGGACCCCAGGACTTTATTGATCGGTGCAGGTACAGACTACACACCATGAGGATATTGGAGTCCCACGGGGTGGACTTTACCACCTTTCAGCTGGAGGGCAGGGCCCGTAGATGGTGGCAGTCCTATATTCTCGGTAGACCGACATGTTCTCCTCCCATGACTTGGGACCAGTTCACACGCCTCTTCCTGGATAGATATATTCCACCCTCTCAGAGGGAAGAATTGTGATTTCAGTTTGAGCAGCTTCAGTAGGGTCAGATGTCAGTGACCGACTATGAGGCGAGATTCTCTGAGTTGTCTCGCCATACTCTTATGATACTTCCCACCGATGCAGAGAGAGTGCAGAGGTTTGTTGCCAGTTTTCACTCTGGTATCCAGGCCACTATGGCCCGAGAGGTTGAGATGGGGACTTTTTACGAGCTAGTTGTAGAGATAGCTCAGAGGATCGAGGGTGTCCATCAGCAGAGCCGAGAGCAGGTAACGAGGGATAAGCGGTTTCGATATTCTAGAGAGTTCAGTGGTGCCCTGGCTCTGGGTAGGGGTCAGTTTGTGAGGGGTCAGTCTAGCATGCCCATATATCCAGCACCGCCGCTTTCCCGAGGTCCCCTACTGCGGCCCTATTTCAGCGTCATGCCAAAGAGTTTCTACCGCCCACATGCTATTCAGGGTTCCTCCAGTGGGTATTCAGGCCATCAGGGTTAGACTTCAAGTAAGCAGTCCACCATTCCGAGGGGTTGTTATGAGTGCGGGGATCCTGGCCACATGAAGAGGTTCGGTACCAGACTTCGGGGCAAGGCAATATAGTAGGGTCATCAACCTATGATTACGGCACTAGCCGTCCGCCCGCCCAGAGGAGGAGGGCAGGTGGGTAGGGGCCGTCCTAGAGGTGGAGACCAGTCAGGTGGTGCCTCAGCCAGGTTCTATGCTTTTCTGGCCAGACCAGATGCAGTGGCCTCAGATACCGTGATCATAGGTATTATTTATGTCTGCGGTAGGGATGCTTCGGTACTATTTGATCAAGGGTCTACATATTCATATGTTTCCTCTCTATTTGCTCATTTCTTGGGTGTTCCTCGTGAGTCCTTGGGTACACGTCTATGTGTCCACACCAGTGGGTGATTCTGTTGTTGTGGATAGGATCTATCAGTCTTGTATTGTTACTTTCTGTGGTTATGAGACTGGAGCGGATCTTTTGTTGCTCGATATGACCGACTTTGAGATCATCCTAGGCATGGACTGGTTATCTCCATATCATGCCATCCTTGATTTCCATGCCAAGACCGCTACCTTGGCGATGCCAGAGTTGCCTAGATTGGAGTGGAAGGGTTCATCTATCAGTGTATCTAGTCGAGTTATCTCTTTTCTAAAGGCTCGACACATGGTCGAGAAGGGTTGTTTGGCTTATCTATCTTATGTTCGGGATACTACTACAAAGACTCCGGCGATTGATTCAGTGCATGTGGTCCAGGATTTCTCGGATGTGTTTCTTTCTGATATTCCAGGCATGCCACCAGATCGTGATATCGATTTCTGTATTGATTTGGATCCAAGTACCCAGCCTATCTCTATTCCACCGTATAGCATGTATCCGAAAGAGTTAAAAGAGTTGAAGGAATAACTTGAGGAGTTGCTAGCGAAGGGGTTCGTAAAACCGAGTGTATCGCCTTGGGGTGCACCAGTGTTATTTGTGAAGAAGAAAGATGGGACTATGCGGATGTGAATTGATGCCAGTTGAACAAAGTTACCATTAAGAACAAGTACCCGTTGCCACGTATTGATGATGTTTTTACCAGTTACAGGGTGCCAGGGTGTTCTCTAAGATCGGCTTGCGATCGGGGTACCATCAGTTGAAGATTCGTGATTCAAACATTCCGAAGATGGCTTTTCAGACTAGATATGGCCACTATGAGTTTCTGGTGATGTCATTTGGGTTGACTAAACATCCCAGTGGCGTTTATGGATTTGATGAACCGGGTGTTTAGGCCATATATTGACTCATTTGTCATTGTCTTCATTGATGACATTTTGATCTACTAGCGCAGCATGGAGGAGCACTAGAAGCATTTGGGAGTGGTGCTTCAGACCTTGCGGGAACAGAAGCTATATGCTAAGTTCTCCAAGTGCGAGTTCTGGTTAGATTATGTGGCATTCTTGGGGCATGTTGTATCAGGCATGGGTATTAAGGTGGATCCCAAGAAGATCGAGGCAGTTTAGAGTTGGCCTCGTCCTACCACAGCGATCGAGATCAGGAGCTTCTTGGGGTTATCATGTTATTATTGTCGGTTCGTAGAGGGCTTCTCATCTATCGCAACACCTTGACTAGATTGATCCAGAAGGGTGCTCTTTTCCGATGGTCCGATGATTGTGAGGCGAGATTTTAGAAGCTCAAGACCGCCTTGACTTCAGCACTGGTATTAGTGTTGCCTTCCGGTTAAAGGATGTATACTGTGTATTGCGATGCTTCACGCATTGGTTTGGGTTGTGTATTGATCCAGGAGGGGCGAGTTATTGCATATGCTTCACGTCAGCTGAAGCCCCACGAGAAGAATTACCCCATATATGATTTGGAGTTGGCCGCGATTGTTCATGCTCTTAAGATCTGGAGGCATTATCTTTACGGGGTGGCCTGTGAGGTTTACACCGATCATCGCAACTTGCAGGATTTGTTCAGATAGAGGGTTCTCAATTTGAGGTAGCGCAGGTGGCTTGAGTTACTAAAAGATTATGACATTACCATCCTTTATCATCCGGGCAAGACGAATGTGGTTGCGGATGCATTGAGCAGAAAGGTGGAGAGTATGGGTAGTTTGGCATTCATTTCAGCCGAGGAGAGGTCATTAGCTTGGGGAATTCAGTCATTGGCTAATAGACTTGTGAGGTTGGATATTTCAGAGCCCAGCCGAGTTCTTGTATGCGTCGTCGCTCGGCCTTCACTATTCGAGCAGATCAAGGCACGTCAGTTTGATGATATGCACCTATTGGTTTTCTGAGAGACGGTACTACCGGGTGGTGCCAAGGAGGTTACTGTTGATGAGAATGGTGTTCTGCGACTCCAGGATCGTTTATGTGTCCCTAATGTTGATGGATTAAGGGAAAATATTCTAGACGAGCACACAATTCTCGGTATTCTATGCATCTAGGTGCTACGAAGATGTATCGCGACCTGAGGTAAAATTAATGGTGGCAGTGGATGAAGAAGGACATAGTTGAGTATGTAGCGAGGTGCCTTAATTGCCAGCAGGTTAAGTATGAGCATAAGAGGCCAGGTGGCCGACTCCAGCAGATGGTTATACCTGAGACAAAATGTGAGCACATTATTATAGATTTTGTAGTTGGGTTGCCGCGGACCTTGCGGAAGTTTGATGCAGTTTGGGTCATTGTCGACGGGTTGACCAAGTCGGCACACTTCATTCCGATAGTGACTTCGGAGGGCAGTGGGATCGATTCTTGCCTTTGGCCGAGTTTGCGTACAACAACAGTTATCAGTCCAACATCGAGATGGCTCTATTTGAGGCTTTATATGGTCGGCGATATCGTTCTCCCATTAGATGGTTTGAGCCCGGCGAGGCTAAGTTATATGGTACTGATTTAGTGAAGGATGCCTTGGAAAATGTAAAGTTGATTTAGGAGCGACTTTGCATAGCACAGTCCAGACAGAAGAGTTACGCGAATCAGAAGGCGTGTGACTTATCATTTATGGTGGGCGAGAAGGTTCTCTTGAAAGTTTCGCCGATGAAGGGAATCATGAGGTTCGGGAAGAAGGGCAAGTTGAGACAAGGTTTATAGGTCCATTTGAGGTGTTGAGATGGGCTGGGAAGGTTGCATATGAGCTTGCTTTGCCTCCCAGTCTATCGGGAGTTCATACGATCTTCCACGTGTCTATGCTCCGGAAGTATCATGCCGACAGGTCGCATGTGTTAGACTACAACACGATTCAGTTAGATGAGAGCCTGGATTATGAGGAGGAGCCAGTTGCCATTGTTGGCAGGCAAGTTCACCAGTTGAGATCCAAGAAGATTTCAGCGGCAAATGTTCAGTAGAGGGGTCAACCAGTCGAGGAGGCGACTTGGGAGACCGAGGAGGACATGCGGAGCAGATATCAATACTTATTCGGCACTCCAGGTACGAATCTAGACCCATTCGAGGACTAACGTTTGTTTAAGAGGTGGAGAATGTAATGCCCCGGCCGATCATTTTGCTTTCTAGATCCCTGTTCTCCTAAATAAGACTCCCCATATGTGCTTTTACTATTTTATGACTTGAGGGGATGGTTAGTTCGGGTTAAAATCGGAATACTTAATTCCTTGTTATTGGCTTTAAAGGGGCCAAGTTTGACTTGGGTTAATATTTCTAGTAAACGATCATGAAATCAGGATTTGACAGCCCCAATAGGTTCGTATGATGATTTTGGACTTGGGCGTGCGTTCGGATCGGGTTTTGGGTGACCCAGAAACGTTTCGGCGCCTAAAGTTGAAAGTTAGTTTACTGAAGGTCTTAAAGTTCTTTAAATTTGGTTTGGAGTATGTTTTGGTGTTATCGAGGTTCGTTTGGGATTTTGAGCCCGGGAATAGTTCCGTATGGTGATTTAAGACTTACACGCAAATTTTGGTATCATTTCGAGTAGTTTTAGAATGATTCGGTGCGTTCGTAGCAAGTTGGAAGAACTTGAAGTTCATAAGTTGATTCGATTTGGTTTGGGGTGCGATTCTTAGTTTTGGTGTTGTTTTCCGCATTCCGAGGGTTCAAAAGAGTCCGTCTTATGTTTACAAACTTGTTGGTATGTTTGGACGAGGCCTCGAGGGCCTCGGGTGCTACTCGAACATTGCACAGATCGAGTTAGAGCTCAAAAGAGGTTGCTGGTGCACCAGTTCTGGTGTGCCCGCACCTGCGAGATTTTGGCTGCAAGTGCGAGCCCGCAGGTGCTAGCTCTTGGCCACGGAAGAGGTTTTGGACATGTGGGCAGTGGTCCGCAAAAGCGGAGGAGCATCCGCAGAAGCGACCACGCTTCTGCGATGAGAAGTCCTCAGGTGCGAGAAGGCCGCAGATGCGCTCCACCCTCTGCAGAAGCGGGAGCCCATCTGCAGAAGCGGAGTTAGCTAGCCTAGTCTAGGACCTCACCTGCAATGACTTTTCCTCAGGTGCGACACCATAGATGCAGCCCCAGGTCCACAGAAGCGGAAATGCTGGAGGTAGTGAGGTCCTTTTAATATGTGACTTAGGCCATTTTGAGTTCATTTATTGCATTCCTTGGGCGATTTTGGAGCTCTTAGAGAGAGGGATTCACCTACCTATTGGAGGTAAGTAATTTCTATCCAATATAAGTTAAATACATAGATTATGGGTAGATTGTAACATGAAAAATTATAAAAAATTTGGGTTTAGATGAAAAACCTAAGTTTTGATTTAAATAGGATTTAACCACGAAGATGGTTATGGAATTGGGTGAAAATTATATATTTGAGTTCGTGAGTTTATGAGTAACAATTATCTTTGAAAATTTCCGGAATTCGGGCACGTGGGCCCGAGGATAAGTTTTAGGAAACTTCCAATTGGGGTTGGATAATCACTCTAATAGTTAGATTATGAATTTTTGAATATGTATTGATTAATTTACACAACATTTGACTAGTTTTGGATTGTTCGGCACCGAGTTGAGGCTTTAGAGTGAAGTCGAGGCCTAAAAGCGAGCTTTTAGACAAGGTAAGTCTCTTGCCTAACCTTGTAAGAGGGAATTTACCCCATAGGTAATTTAAATTACTATTTGCTTCTAATTGTGGGGGCTACGTACACACGAGGTGATGAGAGTCCGTGCGTAGCTACTAATTATGCTTATGTCAGGGTAGTGTAGGACCTGAATCATGAAATATTTGTAATGTTTGCACCCTACTTGTTAATTAAAGTGCCTAAATTATATTGGAACTTGATAAAAGAACTGTAAAAGACCGAATTTCACTTACTTGAGCTTTGGCGGGTTACTTGACCATTAATAGAAATTGTGCTTGTTCGTGTATTAGCCTTGTAATAGCTTTTAAATCGGATGTTCATAAAGTATCATCTCTTCTTGTGGACCGACCGCCTCGACAGTAGAATAGATACATCTATGGTTTGTGCCGCTCGACCCTCGACAGTGTACACATTATTCTGGATCGGGGCATACGACCTGGGCATAATCGTGCGTGATAATACTCAGAGCTTAATTATATTTGATATTATTTTTTGGCCTGAGAGGTTAAGGAAATTATATATGACAGAAACGGACTTGGGATTTACCATTTGTGAAAGAATTAATTATTTCCTGCTTGTTATTGAGATGTTATTACTATTTACAAAAACCATGCTCATTTAAAATTTTTGTATTCTTATTGTTAGTCCATAATAAGTGTCGATGTCGACCCCTCGTTACTACTTCTTCGAGGTTAGACTAGATACTTACTGGGTACATGTTTATGTACTCATGCTACACTTATGCACTATCCGTGCAGGATCTGAGGCAGGTGCATGTAATGACCCGACCGATCATTTTTCCTTCTAGATTCCCGTTCCCCTAAATAAGACTCCCCGTATGTGATTTTACTATTTTATGACTTACGGTGATGGTTAGTTCGGGGTTTGGAAGGGTTCGGGTTGAAATCGGAACACTTGGTTCCTTAATGTTGGCTAAATAAGGCTAAGTTTGACTTGAGTCAATGTTTTGAGTAAACGACCTCGAAATCGGGATTTGACGGTTCCAATAGGTTCGTATGATAATTTTTGGGCTTATGTTCGCATCAGGTTCTGGATGACCCGGGAGAGTTTCGGCGCTTTAAATTGATAGTTGGCACCTTGAAGGTTTTTAAAGTTCTTTAAATTTAGTTTGGAGTAGGCTTTGGTGTTATCGAGGTCCGTTTGGGATTCCGAGCATGGGAATAGTTCCGTATGGTGATTTGAGACTTGCACGCAAAATTTGATATCATTCCGAGTAGTTTAAGTATGTTTCGGCGCGTTCGGAGTAAGTTGGAAGAACTCGAAGAACATAAGTTGATTCAATTTGGGTTGGGGTGTGATTCTTAGTTTTGTTGTTATTTTATGCGTTCCAAGGGTTCGAGCGAGTTCGTTTTATGATTTCAAACTTGTTGTTATGTTTGGGAGGGGCCCCGGGGGGTCTCGGGTGTTAATCGGATGAGGCGCGGAACTCATTTGGACTTGAAAGAACAACTGAAGCACCGAGCTTCTAGTGTAATCGCACCTGCGGAGGCCTAGCCGTAGGTGCGAGCTCGCAAAAATGAGACAACAACCGCAGAAGTGGCCCAATGTAGGCAACCCAGAAACTGCAGATGCGGACAAGGTGGGCACTGATGAGCGACCGTAGAAGCGGTCAATGGACCGCAGAAGCGGGAGCTAGCGCATGTGCGGCTCGTCTGCCGCAAGTGTGGCATCGCAGAAGCGAGCCATTATTCCGCAAATGCAGATTTAGGCCAGCCAAGGGAGGACCACATCTACGATGAGACTTTCGCAGATGTGGAGTCACAGATGCGGCCAATGAACCGCAGAAGCGGAAAAACAGCTGGGCAAAACCTTCATTTAAGTCGAGACTTGAAGCATTTTGGATTCATTTATTGCATTTTTTGGGCGAATTTTGGAGCTCTTAGAGAGGGGTTTTCACTTAGCACTTTGAGGTAAGTAATTTTTATACAATGTGAGTAAAATACATTGATTATGGATAGATTTAACATGTAAAATTTGTGAAATCATGGGTTTAGATGAAAAACCTAGGTTTTGCTAAAAATGGGATTTAATCACGAAAATGGTTAGGGAATTTAGTGAAAATTATATATTTGAGTTCGTGAGGTTATGGGTAACTACTTTCTTTGAATATTTCCGGAATCCAGACACGTGGGCCCGATGATGAATTTTTAGAAATCCTACAATTGAGATTGGGTAATCACTCTAATAGTTAGAATATGAACTTTTGAACATATATTGATTAATCTATATAATATTTGACTAGTTTTGGATTGTTCGGTACCGAGTTGAGGCTTTAGATCGAAATTGTGACCGGAAAGTGAGCCTTGAGACGAGGTAAGTCTCTTGTCTAACTTTATAAGAGGGAATTTACCCCATAGGTGATTTAAATTAATGTTTGCTTCTAATTGTGGGGGCTACGTACGTACGAGGTGATGAGAATCCGTATGTAGCTACTAATTATGCTTATGTCCGGGTAGTCTTAGGGCCCAAATCATGAATTATTTGAGATGTTTGCACCCTACTTGTTAATTAAAGTGCCTAAATTATATTGAAACTTGTTAGAGGAATTGTGAAAGACCGTTAATGAAATTTGTATTACATTGTGTATTAGACTTTAATAATGTTTAAGTCAAATACTTATAAAGTATCTTCTCTTCTTGTGGAGCAGGATGAATGCCTCGACCATAGATAGATGCATCTATGGTTCATGTCGCTCGACCCTCGGCAGTGTACACATTATTCTGGATCAGACCGTACGACCTCGGCATAATCATGCGTGATAACACTTGATGTGTAATCATATATTTGATATCTTTCCCTCACTTGAGAGCCAATAAATAAATATTATAAGAGGGAAATTTATTTGGGACTTACCATGTGTGAAAGGTTTATTTAATTTTGCTTAATATTTAGTTATTATTATTATATACATAACCCGTGCTCATTTAGAATTTCGTATTTCTTTACTATTAGCCCATAGTAAGTGTCGATGTCGACCCCTCGTCACTACTTCTTCGAGGTTAGACTTGATACTTACCGGGTACATGTTGTTTATGTACTCACGCTATACTTCTGCACTAACTGTGCAGGATCTGAGGCAGGTGCATCTGGCGATTTTACCGGCGCGTGTCCTAGATATCTTGAGGCCTAGTGGTGAGCTGCTTTCCAAGCCATTCTGCAGCCTCTAGAGTCTCTCTTTTGTATTTATATTCTGTCTACTTTATTTCGGATAATAGTTAGAGTTTTGTATATTCTACTAGTTGCTCATATACTTGTGACACCAGGTCTTGGCACACACACTAGTAGACTTTATGGTTTTGGCGTATTTACATATTTATGCTTGCATTCAGATGCTTTCATTTTATTCATTTGACTATCTATTTCTCAAATTTTTAAATAAATCAAACTTAACTACTTGTAAGCCTGTCAAAAGAAGTAATCACATAGTAAATTCATTGTAGGCTTGCCTAGCGGTGACGTTAGGCGCCATCACGGCCTATAGGAGAAATTGGATTGTGACAACATGGTATCAGAGCACTAGGTTCACGTAGGTCTCCCAAGTTATGAGCAAGCCTAATAGAGTCTTGCGGAACGGTACGGAGACGTCTGTACTTATCTTCGAGAGGCTATAGGGTATTAGGAAACTACTCTTTCTTCATCTCCTATCGTGCAGTGAATGTAGTCCTATGTATTTTTCTTTCATTCTCTCATAGATGGTGAGAATGCGCGCATCGGATGTTCCAGACCATGGAGGAGCTGCTCATCCTATTGCTAGAGGCCAAGGGAGGGCTCCAGTTTGTGGTAGAGGACGAGGGCATCCTAGAGTTTCTCCAGTTACACCACTAGTGGATCTAGTAGAGGATCCCATTATTGAGGAGCAAGGTGAGGTGCCTGTAGCAGGACCAGCCTCGGTGGATTTCATGTCCGCACCGGGATTCCAGGAGGTCATGGGCCGTATGCTACGGCTCATGGATTCTATGACTCAGGCTGGTTTATTTCCAGTAGACCTTGCCACATCTCAAGCAGGAGTGGGAACAGACCCTACTACTCAGGCTCCAGGGCACGCAACTACCGTATATCAGACCCTGGGCGCACTACCCGTGGGCGGAGCTCAGCTATTTGCAGCAGCTATACCTGAGCCCATACCAGCTGCGGCCGTCGATCCGCATAGGCTATTGGACAGATAGACCAGGCTACAGCCTCCTGTCTTTGGAGGTGAGCGACACAAGGACCCCCAAGACTTTATTGGCTGGTGCAGGGACAGACTGCACAACATAAGGATATGGGAGTCCCATGGGGTGGATTTTACTACTTTCCAGCTGGAGGGCAGGGCTCGTAGGTAGTGGCAGTCATATCTTCTCGACAGACCAGCAGGTTTTCCTCCTATGACTTGGGACCGGTTCACACGTCTCTTCTTGGACAAGTATATTCCACCCTCTCAGAGGGAAGAGTTGTGATTTCAGTTCGAGCAGCTCCAACAGGGCCAACTATTAGTGACTGACTATGAGGCGAGATTCTCTGAGTTGTCTCGCCATGCACTTATGATACTTCTGACCGATGTAGAGAGAGTGCAGAGGTTTGCTGCCAGTTTTCACTCTACTAGCCAGGCCACTATGGCCTGAGAGTTGAATATGGGAACTTCTTAGGAGCTAGTTGTAGAGATAGCTCAGAGGATCGAAGGTGCACGTCAGCGTGGTCGGGAGCAGGCTACGAGGGATAAGCAATTCCGGTAGTCTAGAGAGTTCAGGGGTGCCCCGGTTGGGGGTAGGGGTCAGTTCGTGAGGGGTCAGTCTAGCAGGCCCACATATCCAGCACCGCCGCCTCCTCGGGGTGATCCAGTGCGACCTTATTTCAGCGCCATGTCAGACTTCAAGTCAGTAGTCCACCGTACCAAGAGGTTATTTCAAGTGGGGGGACCTTAGTCACATGCGGAGGTTCTGCCCCAGGCTTCGGGGCAAGGCAGTGCAGTAGGGTCAGCAGCCTATGACTCTAGCACCAGTTTCCCCACCGGTCGTCCGACCGCCCAGAGGCGGAGGGCAGGTGGGTAGGGACCGTCCTAGAGGTGAAGGCCAGCCAAGAGGCACTCCAGCCAGATTCTATGCCTTTTCAGCCCGACCAGATGTAGTGGCCTCAGATACCGTGATCACAGGTACTATTTCTATCTGCGGTAGGGATGCTTTGGTACTATTTGATCTAGGGTCTACATATTCATATGTTTCATCTCTATTTGCTCATTACTTGGGTGTTCCTCGTGAGTCCTTGGGTACTCCTATTTATGTGTCCACACCAGTGGGCAATTCTGTTATTGTGGATCGGATATATCGGTCCTGCATTGTTATATTCTATGGTTATGAGACTAGAGCTGATCTTCTGTTGCTTGATATGATCGACTTTGAGGTCATTCTGGGCATGGATTGGTTATCTCCATATCATGCCATCCTTGATTGCCATGCCAAGACTGTTACCTTGGCGATGCCAGAGTTGCCTATATTGGAGTGGAAGGGTTCGTCTGTCAGTACACCTAGTTGGGTTATTTCTTTTCTGAAGGCTCGACACATGGTCGAGAAGGGTTGATTGGCTTATCTAGCCTATGTTTGGGATACTACCACAGATACTCCGGCGATTGATTCAGTGCTCGTGTTCGGGAGTTCTCCGATGTGTTTCCTTCTGTTCTTTCAGGCATGCCACTAGATCGCGATATCGATTTCTGTATTGATTTGGCTCCTGGTACCTAGCCTATATCTATTCCACCTTACTGCATAGCTCCGAGAGAGTTGAAGGAGTTAAAGGAGCAACTTGAGGAGTTGCTCGCAAAAGGGTTTGTCAGACCGAGTATATTGCCTTGGGGTGCACCAGTGTTATTTGTGAAGAAGAAAGATGGGACTATGCGGATGTGCATTTATTACTGCCAATTGAACAAAATTACCATTAAGAACAAGTGCCCGTATTAATGACTTGTTTGACCAGTTGCAGGGTGTTCTCTAAGATCGACTTGAGATTGGGGTACCATCAACTGAAGATTCAGAATTCCGATGTCTCGAAGACGACTTTCCGGACTAGATATGGTCATTATAAGTTTCTAGTGATGTCCTTAGGCTTGACTAACGCCCCGACGACGTTTATGGATTTGATGAACAGGGTGTTCAGGCCATATATCGATTTATTTGTCATTGTCTTCATTGATAACATTTTGATCTACTCACGTAGCATGGAGGAGCACGAGCAACATTTGGGAGTGGTACTTCAGACCTTGCGGGAATAGAAGCTATATGCTAAGTTCTCTAAGTGTGAGTTTTGGCTAGATTCTGTGGTATTCTTGGGACATGTTGTATCAAGCGAGGGTATTAAGGTTAATCCCAAGAAGATCGAGGCAGTTCAGAGTTGGCCTCGTCCTACCACAGCGATTGAGATCAGGAGTTTCCTGGGGTTAGAAGGTTATTATCATTGGTTTATGGAGATTGACCCAAAAGGGTGCTCTGTTCTGATGGTCCGATGATTGCAAGGCGAGCTTTTAGAAGCTCAAGACTGTATTAAATTCAGCACCAGTGTTAGTGTTGCCTTCCGGTTCAGCAATGTATACTGTGTATTGCGATGCTTCACGCGTTGGTTTGGGTTGTGTACTGATGCAGGAGGGGCGATTTATTGCATATGCTTCAGGTCAGCTGAAGCCCCACGAGAAGAATTATCCTATACATGATTTGAAGTTGGCCGTGATTTTTCATGCTCTTAAGATGTGGAGGTATTATCTTTATAGGGTGTCATGTGAGGTTTACACCGATCATCGTATCCTGCAGCATTTGTTCAAGCAGAGAGATCTCAATTTGAGGCAGCGCAAGTGGCTTGAGTTACTGAAGGATTATAATATTACCATCCTTAATCATCCGGGCAAGGCGAATGTATTTGCAGATGCCTTGAGCACAAAGGCAGAGAGTATGGGTAGTTTGGCATTCATTTCAGCGGAGGAGAGGCCACTAGCTTTGGGTATTCGGTTCTTAGCTAACAAACTTGTGAGGTTGGATATTTTAGAGCCCAGCCGAGTTCTTGCATGCGTCGTCACTCAGTCTTCACTATTCAAGTAGATCAAGACTCGCCGGTTTGATGATCCACACTTGTTAGTTCTCAGAGAGACGGTACTACAAGGTGGTCCCAAGGAGGTTACTCTCGGTGAGGATGGTGTTCTGTGACTCTAGGGTCATCTATGTTGTTCCTAATATTGATGGCTTGAGGCAGAAGATCCTAGAGGAGGCACACAACTCTCGGTATTCTATTCATCTAGGGGCTACAAAGATGTATCGCGACCTGAGGCAGCATTATTGGTAGCGGCGGATGAAGAAGGACATAGTTGAGTATGTTGCGAGGTGTCTAAATTGCCAGCTGGTCAAGTATGAGCATCAAAGGCCAGGTGGCCTACTTCACCAGATGACTATACCTGAGTAGAAATGGGAGCGCATTACTATAGACTTCATAGTTGGGTTGCCGCGGACCTTGCGGAAGTTTGGTGCAGTTTGGGTCATTGTCGATAGGCTGACCAAGTCAGTACACTTTATTCCGGTTGTGACCACGTATTCTTCAGAGTGGTTGGCCCAGATTTATTTTCAGGAGATTGTTCGGTTGCATGGTGTGCCTGTTTCCATCATATCATATAGGGTCCCTCAGTTTACTTTGCATTTCTGGAGAGCAGTACAGAGTGAGTTGGGGACCCATGTTGAGCTCAGCACAACCTTTCATCCGCAGACTGACATGCAGTCAGAGAAGACAGTTCAGATCTTGGAGGATATGCTTAGAGTATGTGTGATAGACTTCGGAGGGCAGTTGGATCGATTCTTGCCTTTGGCCGAGTTTTCTTACAACAACAGTAATCATTCCAACATCAAGGTGGCTCCATTTGAGGCTTTATACGGTCGGCGATGTCGTTCTCCCCATCGGATGGGTTGAGCACGGCAAGGCTAAGTTATATGGTATTGATTTGGTGAAGGATGCCTTGAATAAGGTAAAGTTGATTCAGGAGTGACTTCGCACAGCACAGTCCAGATAGAAGAGTTACGCGGATCAGAAGGTGCGTGATTTATTATTTATGGTGGGTGAGAAAGTCCACTTGAAAGTCTCGCCGATGAAGGGGATCATGAGGTTCGGGAAGCAGGGCAAGTTGGGCCCAAGGTTTATAGGTCCATTTGAGGTGTTGAGGCGAGTTGGGGAGGTTGCTTATGAGCTTGCCTTGCCTCCCAGTCTATCGGGAGTTCAACCGATTTTCCACGTGTGTATGCTCCGGAGGTATCATGCCGACAGGTCGCATGTGTTAGACTACAACACGATTCAGTTAGATGAGAGCCTGGGTTATGAGGAGGAGCCAATTGCCATTATTGATAGGCAAGTTCACCAGTTGAGGTCCAATGAAATTTCTGCGGTAAAAGTTCAGTGGAGGGGCCAACCAGTCGAGGAGGCGACTTGGGAGGCCGATGAGGACATGCGGAGCAGATATCCACACCTATTTGGCACTTCAGGTATGATTCTAGACCCGTTTGAGCATGACGGTTTGTTTAATAGGCGGAGAATGTAACGCCCCGACCGGTCGTTTTGCCTTCTAGATTCCCATTCCCCTAAATAAGACTCCCCGTATATTTGTTTAATGTTTTATGACTTGCAGGGATGGTTAGTTCGGGGTTTGGAAGGGTTCGGGTTGAAATCGGAACAGTTAGTTCCTTAATGTTGGCTAAATAAGGCTAAGTTTGACTTGAGTCAACGTTTTAAGTAAATGACCTCGGAATTGGGATTTGACGAACCAATAGGTTTGTATGATGATTTTTGACTTGGGTATATGTTCGGATCGGGTTCTGGATGACCCGGGAGTGTTTCAGCGCTTAAAAATTGATAGTTGGCACCTTGAAAGTTTTTAAAGTTCTTTAAATTTGGTTTGGAGTAGGTTTTGGTGTTATCGAGGTCCGTTTGGAATACTGAGCATGGGAATAGTTTCGTATGGTGATTTGAGACTTGCACGTAAAATTTGGTATCATTCCGAGTAGTTTAAGTACGTTTCGACGCATTCGGAGTAGGTTGGAAGAACTTGAAGTTAATAAGTTGATTCAATTTGGTTTGGGGTGTGATTCTTAGTTTTGATGTTGTTTTATGTGTTCTGAGGTTTTGAGCGAGTTCGTTTTATGATTTCAAACTTGTTGGTATATTTGGGCGGGGCCCCGGGGGCCTCGGGTGTTGATCGGACGAGGCGCAGAACTCATGTGGACTTGGAAGAACAGCTGAAGCACCAGGCTTCTGGTGTAATCGCACATGCGGAGGCCTAGCCGTAGGTGCGAGCTCGCAGAAGCAAGACAACAACTGCAAAAGTGGTCCAGCATAGGCATCCCAGAAACTGCATATGCGGACAAGGTGGGCGCAGATGTGCGACCACAGAAGCGGGAGCAAGCGCAGGTGTGACTCGTCTGCCGCAAAAGTGGCATCGCAGAAGCGAGCCATTATTTCGCAAATGCGGATTTAGGCCAGCCAAGTGAGGACCGCATCTGTGATGAGAATTCCGCAGATGCGGAGTCACAGATGCGGCCAATGAACCGCAGAAGCGGAAAAACCGCTGGGCAGAACCTTCATTTAAGTCGAGACTTATGCATTTTGGATTCATTTATTGCATTCCTTGGGCGATGTTTGGAGCTCTTAGAGAGAGGTTTTCACCTAGCACTTTGAGGTAAGTAATTTTTGTACAATGTGAGTTAAATACATAGATTATGGGTAGATTTAACATGTAAAAATTGTGAAATCATGGGTCTAGATAAAAAACCTAGATTTTGATAAAAATGGAATTTAACCACAAAAGTGGTTAGGGAATTTAGTGAAAATTATATATTTGAGTTCGTGAGGTTATGGGTAACAACTTTCTTCAAAAATTTCCAGAATTCGGGCACATGAGCCCGGAGATGAATTTTTAAGAATCCTACAATTGGGGTTGGGTAATCACTCTAATAGTTATAATATGAACTTTTAAACATGTATTGATTAATCTATATAATATTTGACTAGATTTGGATTGTTCGGCACCGAGTTGAGGCTTTAGAGCGATATTGTGACCGGAAAGTGAGCCTTGAGACGAGGTAAGTCTCTTGTCTAACCTTGTAAGAGGGAATTTATCCCATAGGTAATTTAAATTAATTTTTCCTTCTAATTTTGGGGGCTACGTATGTACGAGGTGACGAGAGTCCGTGCGTAGCTACTAATTATGCTTATGTCCGGTAGTGTTAGGACCCAAATCATGAATTATTTGAGATGTTTGCACCCTTCTTGTTAATTAAAGTTCCTAAATTATATTGAAACTTGTTAGAGGAATTGTGAAAGACCGTTAATGGAATTTGTATTACATTTTGTATTAGACTTTTATAACGTTTAAGCCAAATGATTATAAAGTATCCTCTCTTCTTGTGAAGCGGGCCGAATGCCTCGGCAATAGATAAATGCATCTATGGTTCGTGTCGCTCGACCCTCGGCAGGGTACACATTATTCTGGATCGGACGTACAACCTTGGCATAATCGTGCGTGATAACACTCAATGTGTAATCATATATTTGATATCTTTCCCTGACTTGAGAGGCAAAACAAAATTATAAGATGGAAATTTATTTGGGACTTACCATGTGTGAAAGGTTTATTTACTGTTGCTTAATATTTAGTTATTGTTATTAAATACATAACCCGTGCTCATTTAGAATTCCGTATTTCTTTACTATTAGCCCATAGTAAGTGTCGATGTCGACCTCTCATCACTACTTTTTCGAGATTAGACTTGATACTTACTGGGTATATATTGTTTATGTACTCACGCTACACTTCTGCACTAACCGTGCAGGATTTGAGGCAGGTGCATCTGGCAGTCTTACCGGCGCACGTCCCAGATATCTTGAGGCCTAGTGGTGAGCTGCTTCCCGAGCCGTTCTGCAACCCCTAGAGTCTCTCTTTTGTATTTATATTCTGTGTACTTTATTTCGGACAGTAGTTAGAGTTTTCTATATTCTACTAGTTGCTCATATACTTGTGATACCAGGTATTGGCACACACACTAGTAGACTTTATGGTTTTGGAGTATTTACATATTTATGCTTGCATTCAGATGCTTTCATTTTATTCATTTGACTATCTATTTCTCAAATTTTTAAATAAATGAAACTTAACTACTTGTAAGCCTGTCAAAAAAGTAATCACGTAGTAAATTCATCGTAGGCTTGCCTAGCGGCGACGTTTGGCGCCATCATGGCCTGTAGGAGAAATTGGGTCGTGACAGTGCATCTGGAAGTCATACCGGCGCGCACCCCCGTTGCCCTGAGGCCTAGTAGCGAGCTGCTTCCTGAGCTGTTCCGCACCACCTAGAGTCTCTCTTTTGCACATTTGTTTTCTGTCTACTTTTATTTCAGACAATAGTTAGAGTTTTGTATATTTTACTAGTTGTTCATACACTTGTGACACCAGGTCTTGGCACACATACTAGTAGACTTTATAGTTTGGAGTATTTATATCACTTTGATTTCCACTAAGTTGCCTTCGTTTTATTTATTAAATTTTCTACTCCTTAATTTCTTAATTAATTACTTGAAAACTTATTAAAAAGAGCAATTATATGGTTAGATTACCGTTGGCTTTGCCTAGCGGCGACGTTGAGCGCCATCATGGCCTATATGAGAAATTGGGTTTTGACAAAAATCGATTAATTTAGAAATTTAAATTGCACAAAAAATCTTTATAAGGTTAATTAGCAGAATAATTAATTTGAAATATCTTATTTGGTGATTTATTCCAAAATATTACTTTGAGATTGTTTTGGCAATGTCCTTCTTTCTTGTTTTGACGTTACAATAATTACTACTATTATGCTTGTGTTCTAAACAAGTTTGGGGTTTCTTATCTTTTCATGCTAAAGTATTAATTTATTCTCCCAATTTATCATTTAAATCAATTTCATAGGTCATTTAATATCTAACGAACTTGAATATGTCACTTGAAGCAAGAGTGAAGTTAACATAGTTTGACAATGCTTCTTTCTCATGGTGGAAGTATACATATGAAAATACAAAATCATGGTCAAGCATATAATGCTAAATATTGCTCCATCTGTTTCAATTTAGATGACACATTTTTCTTATTAGTTTGTACCAAAAAGAATGATACATTTCTATATTTGAAAATAATTTAATTTTAATTTTTTTATTTTACTCACTTTACCCTTATTGAAAAGTTTTTATAGCCACAAAAATGTCATGGCCCCACAAAGCTTTTGGGACAACATGTTTCAGAAGTCTTATTTTTTTTCTTAAACTTTGTGCCAAATCAAACTACATCATCTTAATTGAAACGGAGGGAGTAGTAGATTATGCAATTTTAAAATAATATCCAAAAATATCAACATTATTTAATCTCATAATAAAACAACTTTCAAGTATAGGCCCAAGATCCTTTCAAATAAAATATTTTAGATCATTTCCCACTATGAAAGTAAATTCTCACATACTCTTATACATGTAACCATAATATGCGTCAACTAACGACATTTAATTTAGTAATAAAATAAGAAAGTTAAATTTAACACAAACCAATTCATTCCTAAATACAATAAAATTCCTAAATCTATATTATATTAAAAGGAGGATAATATGCATTGTAGTTAAGCCAAGTGGCAAGCTAAAGTAAAGCCACTTGGCAATTTTAAGACAACATTAATAATTAAAAATTATAAATAGAATGTCACGACCCAAATTCTCCCTCCGTGAATCGTCGTGACGGCACCTAGTCTTTACGACTAGGTAAGCCTAATACTTACAGAAATAAAATGAAAAACATGAAAATTTAACAACTATGAGTAACCGATATTTTAATAAGCAATTGAGATTCCACTTGGCATATACAATAATCGACTCTCGAAATGTACATGAAACTCCCAAGACCCGGAACACCATAAGTCACAAGTTTCTACGAAGTTCTAACTGTTCTATACATCAATATCTATAGAAATAAGAGAAAAATCAAAATAGGGGGATAGAGGGGGACTCCGAGGATTTGCGGGCGCGGGCAGATGTACCTTGAAGTTCTCCGAAAATAGCAACGACTGTAACTAAGGGCGAGGCTGGTAAAAGGAACCTGGATCTGCACCCGAAAAATATGTGCAGGAAAGGGCGTGAGTATACCACAGCGGTACCCAGTAAGTGCCAAGTCTAACCTCGATCGAGTAGTGACGAGGTCAGGTCAAGGCCCTACTGGTATATAATAAATGAGCAGGAGAGTATAACAATATAATAAGAGGCTGGAATTTAAACAAGGAAAACATAGCAAAGTAGCAACGCAGAACACAGGGATAACAACAGGGAATCTCCCGATATACTGTCTCGTAGTCCCAAAATAAAAGTGCAAGTAAATCTCCCGAGGTACCGTCTCGTAGTCTCAAAAGTAAATATGCAGGGAGAACTCCCGAGAAATCGCCTCGTAGTCTCAAAAGTAAATGCGTAGGGAAATCTCCCGAGGAACCACCTCGTAGTATCAAAAGTAAATATGCAGGGGGATTTTCCAGGATACCGTCCCGTAGTCCCAAAGTAAATACGCAGCTCAAATAAATGAATATAACAGTTACATCAAGAAACCTATAATTTAGACTAAGTACAAGTCAAGAAAGAAGCGGGATTTACTAAACATGCTGCAAGGAGTTTAAATAAGCAATGAGGACACGTAGACATGCTATTCTAGGCTAACATGATAACTACACATGCTAGTATACTCAGATAAGATGAAAACAGGCTATTACTCGGTAAAGAAAATCAGGTTTTTCCACAAATAGCCCGTGTACGCACTTGTCACCTCGCGTACACGGTGCTCACATATCATAACAACACCAAATCCTAAAGGGAGTTCCCCCACACAAGGTTAGGCAAGCCACTTACCTCAAACCAAGCTCAATCAATCGGTAACAATGCCTTTTCCACGAATATCCGACTCCGAATGGCCCAAATCTTGCCAAAATCAATTACATACCATAAATATAACTATAAGAAATTAATCTAATTAATGAAATCAAAGATAAAGCAAGAAATTAGAAAATCACCCCAAAAAGTCTCCCCGGGCACAAGTCTCAGAATCGAGTAAAAGTCACAAAATATGAACAACATTTACTCGTAAGTTCACTCAT
Organism: Nicotiana otophora; assembly: GCA_000715115.1. Lineage (NCBI taxonomy): Eukaryota > Viridiplantae > Streptophyta > Magnoliopsida > Solanales > Solanaceae > Nicotiana > Nicotiana otophora. The sequence goes on from AWOL01S0007084.1 coordinate 23,771, forward strand.
ACCAAAATTACTCAAATCCGATACCAAAATCCCAAAATTCGGCCTAAGAACTTTTTCAACTTTTCCCCAAATTTTCAACCCCAAATCCAAAATTAAATGGAGAAGACAACTATAGATTAATGGAATACAACCAAAAACGAGTTAGGAATCACTACCCCAAAGCTTCCTCTGCAAAATACCTCAAAAAATTGTCAAATCCCGAGCTCTCAAGTCCAAAAATGAAAAATAAATCAAACCCTTGCACTTAGCCCTTTTCTGCCAGATATCTCGCTTTTGTGAGCCTTCAACCACATCTGCAGTACCGCACCTGCAGAAATACCATCGCAGTTGCCAAAATCACTTAAGGGGAACTGGGTCCGCATCTGCGAACAAGGGCCGCATCTGTGGGCCCGCACCTGCGCTCCTCTTCAGCTTCTGCGAATTTATTGCCGCACCTGCGGCCCCAGCTTGATAGGGCCTAAACTGCTTCTACGGCTCCATGGCCGCTTCTGCGGCGCCGCACCTGCGGCCCAAAGTGCGTAGGTGCGATTACACTAGGTGCAACAACTTCAGCAATTGCATAAGTCCCAAACTCAATCCGTTAAGCATTCGAAACATACCTGAGGCCCCCTGGACCTTAACCAAACATACCAACCAAGAAGTTCATTTTAGAGTATCGATTTGTCTTCTTTGATGTCAGTATCTTGCCTAACTTCGTGTGGGGTAAATACCCCTTAGAACTTGAGTCTTCTATGCTAATTGTAGTCCATGTACGCGAGGTGACGAGTACGTGCCCAAACTTATTTGTGAAAAAATAGCCTTTTAGGGATTCTTAGGTCCTTGTATTCACTGAATATGTAGTTTTTCTCGTTGTGATTACGTTTCTAAATTTCCAGTTTTACTTCTCCCTGCTTTAGTTAGAATTTATTGCTTCATGATCCACTCTTGTTGTTCATTTGATTCATATGTGCCTTAACTGAAATTGTTATCTCTTATATTGTCATATTATCTTTCCCCTAACTGCTTGTTTTTATTTAAAGTTATAATTATCTCTTATGTAATTGTTCATCCTTAATTGAGACTATGATTATATTTCTGCCGCTTATCCTTAATTGAATTTGTTGTGTCTCTTTCGTAATTGCCCGACCTTAAAGGAAGTTTAAATATCCTATATCTTAGTTGACTTGTCCTTATTTGGAATCATTCGACTTGTGTTAGCTCCTTTGTTATTGAACTGTACGTTGCGGTCTGTTGTTACATATTATTTCTTTCCTTGTTGAGCTGTTCTTATTATGACTAGCATTCTCTATTGTGACTACTCCTTATGAATTAGTTCCTCCGTTTCTTTGAGTTCTGAAATTTCTGAGTTGACTTATTTGTCGTACCATTATGCTATTGTCATTGTTGCTGTTGTACTTGTTATTGTGATGCACGAGGTTTCTACCATGCGAGTGTTATGGGGTTGCACGAGGTTTATGCCGTGCTATTATTACTATTGATATTTTACATGCGGCGTGACAAGGCAGGATATATATGTGTGAGTTGCGCATGTGGCGAGACAAGGTGGGAACATTATTATGCACGTGTAGCGAGACAAGACGGGCATTTATTTTACTATTGCACACATGGCGAGACAAGGTGGGCTGTGTCAGGGATTGATTTGTGATAGCCTGGGGGCATTCTTGTTGTTGATATTTGTGTAGCGATACACTTACGTGTGTGAGCTTTATCTTGTGAAAGCTGTAAGAAAATATTCTACGTGCTGTCCGTTCTTTTTTTTTTCTTATGCTTATTTGCTGGTATGGAATATGTTAGGAGACTTGCACAAGCATACACATAGTTAAGCACTCTTATCGGATAAGAGGTGTTCTTGATATTGTTGAGCATAAATGCTCACCCTTGTTTACTAGCCTTCTATGTAAGAATGGCTCTATTGGCACGTGAGTCATCAGTGCAGTTATAAAGTGCAATGAGGGCACATGATGCCAAGTATTAGGGTTCAGGTATTGAGACCCGTGAGTTTTGATTTGTCTAAGGTTCGGTACCTCGTGGAGTTTGATGACTAAAACCTGATGTAAAAGCGGTTGTAGTTGCTGAGTTATTACTCGTCCTTGCTGTATTTGTGATTCCGGATTTAGGTTGTGTTCCATTCACTTTTCTGTGTCATTTTTATGATATTCCGCTTATACTTGTTGTTTCCTTTCTTATTGCCATTACTGTATTGTGAGCCATATTGCATAGTCTTTATGTAGATATCATATTTCTGCTGTTCATATACTTATACTTGTTCAGTTTATTAGACCAATGGGTGTCTTGACTGTTCCTCGTCACTACTCTACCGAGGTTAGTCTTGATACTTACTGGGCATCGTTGTGATGTGCTCATTCTATACTTCTGCACATTTTTGTGCAGCTCCAGGTATTTGTTCATTAGCCGCTGTGCGTGTCGTTGCTGTGGAAACTCAAGGTAAACCTGCTGCCGCGTTCGCAGGCTTTGGAGTCACCTTCAAGTTTTCATTTTGCACTATTTATTCTTAATTCTGGACAGTTGTATTTAGAAGTTTTCTAGCAAACGCTCTATAGAACTTATGACTTGTACTACCTGTTTGGGAATTGTAAGTTTATTTTGGAGGTTTCCATTTCAAAGATTGTTAGATATTATTTAATTATTGTTATTATTTAATAAATGTTAGACTTACCTAGTCCCTAAGCCTAGGTGCTATCACGATACCTAACAGAGGCAAAATTGGGTCATGACAAGTTGGTATTAGAGCTCTAAGTTCATAGGTGCTACGAGTCATAAGCAAGTTTAGTAGAGTCTTGCGGATCGGCACGGAGACGTCTGTACTTATCTTCGAGAGGCTACATAACTATTAGGACAGTTTCACTTCCTTCATTCCTATCGTGCAAGTTCATTTATCTCGAAGTTTGAACTTTTATCATTCCATTCTTTCACAGATGATGAGGACACGAGCTGCCGTTACTGATGACGTTACCCCCGGAGCGGATGTGGCTAGGGGCAGAGGCAGAGGCCGACGAGGAGCACGCGCCGCAGCTAGAGCACCTACCAGAGCAGCAGTTGAGGAGCCGCCAGTAGTTCCAGTTGGGGGGCAGGTACCGGAGGCGCCTGCTGTTACCCCCGGACTTCAGGAGACCTTAGCACAATTCCTAAGCATGTGTGGTACATTGGCTCAGGCGGGGTTGATTCCGATTGCACCAGCTACTTCACAGACCGGGGGAGGAACCCAGACTCCTGCCGCCCACACCCCAGAGCAGCGAGTTCATATTGGTCATATTCCAGGTGTCATGGCGACACAACCTGTGGTTCCAGTTTAGCCCGTGGTCAGGGCAGCATCATATGGGGAAGAGCAACTTAGACTTGCAAGGTTCAAGAAATATGACCCTCCTACATTTAGTGGTTTGACTTCAGAGAGTGCACAGGGTTTTCTGGAGGAGTGCCATCGCATTCTCCGTACTATGGGTATTGTAGAGACTAGTGGGGTTGCTTTTATTGCGTTCCAGCTTAAGGGAGCGGCTTATCAGTGGTGGCGGGCATACGAGTTGGGTAGCCCGACCGAGTCAGCTTCACTTACATGGGTTCAGTTTTCAGAGATGTTCCTGAGAGAGTTTGTACCTCAGTCCCTTTGAGATGCATGGCGCACAGAGTTTGAGCAGCTGTGCCAGGGCACTATGTCAGTGTCAGAATATGCCGTTAGATTCAGTGATTTGGCCGGACATGCACCTGCTTTGGTCACTACAGTTAGAGAGTGTGTCCGTAGATTCATTAAAGGGCTCAGGTATGATATTCGGTTCAGCATGGCCCGGGAGTTAGAGTCGGATGTTTCGTTTCAGTAGGTAGTAGGGATCGCTCGCCGATTAGAGGGCATGTGGGATCAGGAGAGAGGAGACATGTGAGGTCAGGAGAGAGAGGACAGGGAGGCGAGGAGGCCTCGTAGACCGGAGAGATCTACTGTTCCTTATTTTGGAGGCAGGGTACGACATGGTAGAGGTTTTGTGGGTCAGCCAGTTCAGTTTGCACTTCAGGCTTCGCACAGTGTTTCAGGTGCTCATGGGTCTCAGAGTACCCGTACCGTACAGTTCCCACAGCCATGTCAACAGATAGGTTGCTTTGAGTGTGGAGATACCAGCCACAGGGTGAGAGATTGTCCTAGACTCCCGACAGGTGTGTCACAGCGGAGTATTCAGGCGAGTAGAGGGCACCCAAGAGGGGAAGGCCCGACCCGTTGTTGTGTTGCATATAGCAGGATTGAGGCCACCACGCCAGATAATGTCATACATGTATGCTTCTGATTTGTTACAGAGGGACACCATTCGTATTTTGATTCGGTTATGCTTATCGGGGCGAGTTCCCCTATTTGTTGTCCCACCTATGGGTGAGTTCATGACTTATTATCATGTTTATGTATTTGCCCCTGTTGGGAGATTCTATGAGTGATAGTCGTGTCTATCGCTGTTTTAAATTCATTATTGAAAGTTACGAGACTAGAAGTGAATTCATGTTGTCCATTATTGTAGGTTTGATGTGATTCCTGAGTAATTGGTTACGATTTGTGATTTGATACTCTACCGGGGTGAGAGTTCAGTAAATGTTGTGATTTTATTGGTAGAACTGAGTTAGTGGAAGATTTCAATTGGTATGATGTGTATTCGGCTTGGGATTCATAGTTGAGGGTGAGACCCTCGCGATTCCATATGATTTGATATATTTGAGCCGGGCTGCATGCCATGGTGAAAGTTATAATAGGATGAGATTCTTGTGATTTGTTCATATACTTTGATTTTTACTATTTAAATTGATTCGTAGTATGGTAATGTTAGAGAGTTGTGCCTGTCGGGCTTGTTTGATATTTCTCTTATGTGTTTCTCTTTACGTAATCAGTCATTTTCGTTATATGCTTCTTGAGGTTTAGCTTGCAGGGTGTGTGCCCGGTGGTGTTAGTTGTGACTTGTTGATCCGGGTGTATAGTTATGAGGTCTTCATGTTTCTTGCATCATTGTCAGCGTTGTGGAGGTTTGAAACGGGTTCTAATGGATATGAGGCTAATTACTGGTGCTGGTTTTGATTACAGGCAGCTATTGTGATCAAAAATGTTATTATGGGCCTATGTGTGGTGTGTATTGTTGTGTGGTCGTACCTTGTGGGTCTAGGCATGAGTTGTTACAGCTGGTTGAGACTGATACCGGGTATGGATTTAGAATCGAGTCTTTTGGAGATGAATGGAAGATGAGAATTTCGACTTTAATGCTTATCGGTGTTGGTAGAAAGGATAAATTACAGTTGAGATGGTGTCGTCAGGCTTATATGAATTGGGGTGATGTGGGGTCACCCGCGGGTGTATGTTAGATATGTACTTTCAGTGATTTGAAGACTTTGAGGCGATTCTTAGCACGTTCGAGGACGAACGTTTGTTTAAGAGGGGAAGAATGTAACGACCCGGCCGGTCGTTTTGCGAATTTAAGTCCCGTTCGGTGGCATAAGGCCCTGAGCAGCTTTGTATTATGTGTATTGACTTGCGTTCATGGTTGAATTCAGTTACCGGATGATTCAGAGTGATTTGGGACGCTTGGTCCCTAAAACGGAAGCTTAAGTCTTAGGGTTTTGACCGTAGTCGGAACTGTGTGAAGACGACTCCGGAATGGAGTTCCGTTAGTTCCGTTAGCTCCGCTGGGTGATTTTGGATTTAGCAGCGTGTCCCGACTGTGAATTTGAGGTCTGTAGCTGATTAAGGCTTGAAATGGCAAAAGTCGAATTTTTAGAGATTTGGACCGGAAGTGGACTTTTTGATATCGGGGTCGGAATGCGATTCCGAGAGTTGGAACAGCTCCATTATGTTATTTCGGACTTGCCTGAAAAATTTGACGTCATTCCGGATTGTTTGTGTCACGACCCGAAATCCACTAGTCGTGATGGCACCTAACCCAACCTGCTAGGTAAGCCAACTAATAACTATCCAATTTCAATTAACTTTTTTATAAGACAATTAAACAAAGGAATTATCCGAATCTTATACATTCCCCAAGGACTGGTAGTACACATCATGAGCTTATAAGAATAGAATTTACAAAGCTGATATGAAGTAAATACATCTTCTGTTTGAAAAGTACATAAACAAAGTTTTTATAAATCTAAGGCTACCATGAGCAAGAGGCAGCTACAATAGGAATGCAGGTACATCTTCAAATTCGGCAACCATCGCGCACATCAATAGCAGCAGCCAACATCTGCACGCAATGTGTAGAAGTGTAGTATCAATACAACTGACCCTATGTACTGAGTAAGTAACAAACCTAACCTTAGGTTGAAAGCAGTGATAAGCTGGAACATAGGTCGGGTCCAACACCAATAACCAATAACAGTTCATAACAACGTAGAGCATATAAATAAGAAAGTAACTCAGTGATAAAAATGCTCAGCTTTTTCACAGTTTTCCAAAAATAGTTTCACTTTTTAAGAATGTCAGTGAAAACTTAAATACTTTACCGAAATCGTCGTAAAATATGAGATAACTTGAAAACCGTAAATTTTTCCAAAAGTCCTTTCCACAATAAATTAGATGTTTCGTTTTTTCTTCCAAATCGCAAGTGTGAAATACCTCTCTATGCCCACATATCAATGTGTGTAAAAATTCATGAATGCCGTGATACCATACAACATGGGGAAAAATGCATCTCTATGCCTGTATGTCATGTGTGCATGACAATGCCATGTATCTCAGAGATGAATCATGTACTCACACTCTCAGAGTACTCAATCTCACCGTCTCACACTTTTCACTCATCATGCTCAACCACTCGGTACTGTATATGGCCCATACGGCCCAGGGAAATCCATCCCATAACATATACAACACTGACTATAAGTCACCCAGTATCGAGGAAAAAGGGTAATCCAACCCTATGGAGAAATCCATCTCCAGGTATCAAGTACTTCGGACAAATTCGTGTCCAGGGAAATCCATCCCTCAATAATATCATCCGCGCTCACTAGGGGTGTGTACAGACTCCGGAGGGGCTCCTTCAGCCCAAGCGCTATCATAAATCAGTATCAATATCAGAATCAATCAGGCCCTC
>AWOL01S0007084.1:32115-79471 GCA_000715115.1 Nicotiana otophora
ATCAGAATCAATCAGGCCCTCGGCCTCACTCAGTCATCAATCTCTCCAGTCTCTCTCTCATGGGCTCACAATGTCATGAAAATAGCCCGAAAATGATGATATAATGTATCAATAAATAACAACAGAGGCTGAGATACGATATGCATATGAATGCTATGACTGAGTATGTAATGCAATGAAAACAGATAACTTAATAGCAGAAATGACCTCGGTGGGTCCCAACAGGATAGACATGTAGTCTAAACATAGTTTATAGCATGAATCACATTTTGATAACTCTAGTACGTAGAGATTTCCTGATTTCAGACAAGTTCAAATAACTACACAGTTCACACGGTGCACGCCCACATGCCCGTCACCTAGCATGTGCGTTACCTCAACACCAAATACATAACATGTATAATCAGGGTTCATACCCTCAGCTCCAAGATTAGAAGAGTTACTTACCTCGAACAAGCCGAATCCAATGTCAAGCAAGCTAAACAATACTCCAAAAATTCCATTCTGCGCTTATCAACTTCTGAGGAGCTCTAATCTAGCCACAATTAATTTGATTCAGTCCACACAATTTATAGGAATTAGTTCCATATCAAATACCAATATTTTCCCACAAAATCCGAAATTACACTCCAAAAATCGCCCGCGGGGCCCATATCTCGGAATCCGACGAAACTCACAAAATTCGACAACCCATCTAATTACAAGTTCAACCATATAAATTTCACTCAAATCCGACTCCGAATCGGTGTTCAAATCTTGAAAATTCATTTTATGAAATTGTAGAAAATTCCTCCGATTTCTCTCAAAAAATCAATATTCTAACGCCGAAAACGAAGATTAATTCATGGAATATAATCACAAGAGAGTCAATAACACTTACCCAAATTTGTATGGAAAACTTCCTCGCCAAAATCGCCCAAACCGAGCTCCAAAATCCGAAAATGGTGAAAAATAGCGAAACCCCGAACTTAAAGGGTTCTGCCCAGGCTTTTCAAACCTGCGGAGCATGGGCTCGCTCCTGTGCAACCGCTTCTGCGGGAATAATGCCGCACCTGCGCAAAAACTCGCTTCTACGCCCAAGACCTTCGCTTCTGCGGGGCCGCAGATGCGCCCCAATTTCCCGCTTCTACGATCAATTCCAGCCTAGACTTCCTTCGCTTCTGCGACCAACTGTCCGCATCTGCGGACTTGCAATTGTATTCATTCTTCCGCAGATGCGGAAACACCAGAGCCAGCAGCCATCAACAATGCAATATAAAACAAAATTGATCCGAACCTCGTCCGAAACTCACCCGAGGCCCCCGAGACCTCAACCAAATACACTTACAAGTCCTAAAACATACCACAGACCTATTTGAGGCCTCAAATCACATCAAACAACATCAAAACAACGAATCGCACCTCAAATTAAAATCTATGAACTTTGAACTTTCAAATTCTATATCTTGTGCCAAAACACATCAAATCAATCCGGAATGACTTCAAATTTTGCACACAAGTCACATTTCACATTACGGACCTATTCCAATCTTCCAGAATCAGATTCTAACCCCGATATCAAAAAGTCGACCCCTCGGTCAAACTTTCCAAAATTTAACTTTTGCCATTTCAAGCCTAATTCCACTACGTACCTCCAAATAATTTTCCTAAAATGCTCCTAAGTCCAAAATCAGCATACAAAGCTAGTGGAATCATCAGAATTCAAATCTGAGATCGTTTACACATAAGTCGACATCCGATCGACTTTTTCAACTTAAGCTTTTCATTGTGAGACTAAGTGTCTCAATTCATTCCGAAATCTCTTCGGACCCGAACTAACTAATCCGATAGGTCATAATACAGTTATAAATCATAAATAGAGCAGTAAATGGGGGAACGGGGCTGTAATACTCAGAACGACCGCCTGGGTCATTACAGTTTGATAGGTTTTGGCACGAGTTTTAGAAGTTGGAAGTTTTGAAAGTTTATAAGTTCGATTCGTGGTGCGATTTGTATTTTTGGCGTTGTTTGATGTAATTTGAGACCACGAGCGAGTTCATGTTAGGTTATGGAACTTGTTTGTGTGTTTAGACGGGGGCCTCAGGTGTGTTTCGATGGGCTATGAGCCATTTTCTTCTATTTTTGGACTCTTGATATCTGTCATCTCGTTTCCTTAATTGCGTTTGCGAAGAGTAATTTTGGAGGAGAAATTCATTGTTCTTCGCGTTCGCATGATCACGTTCGCGATCGCAAACGTCTGCTTTCTCCTTCTTCGCGTTCGCATCTGCTCCATCGCGTTCGCGTAGTAGAAACTAGGAGCTGGGAGCTGGTGACCATTTCCTCTACGCGTTCGCACTGTTCTATCTGCGAACGCGTAAGCGTGCTTTCCCCTCCTTCGCGTTCACGTGCCGCTTCATGCATTCGCATAGCCGAGTTCCTGGGCCATTATTTTCCTTCTTCGTGATCGTACATGCTTGTTCGCGATCGCACAACACCAATTCCAGGCAGTAGCCATTTCCTCTTCGCGATCGCAGCTCCTCTTCCGCGATAGCGATGTACAAATACCTGGGCAGAATATAAGTTCTCTATTCCGAGGGTTTTTGCCATTTTCACCATTTTGGAGTTCTAGAGCTCGATTTTGGGCGATTCCTTGTGGGGTTTTCAAGCAAATCGATTGGGTAAGTATTCTTTACCTAGAATTTATTATATTCCATGAATGTATCTTTATTTTTATCATTTAATTTGTGTTTTGAGTTGGGGAAAATGGTGGTCTTTGTAGAAAATTTTCAAAATAAAAAAATCATAATTTGAGGGATGAAATGGTATTGGAATTTGATAATTTTTGTATGGTTGGACTCGTATCAGAATGGGTGTTCGGGTTTTGTAAAATATGTTGAGTTCCGAGGTGCGGGCTCGGGGGTCGACTTTTGGACCTATTTTTAGATTTTGATAAAGATAGAAGCTTTATGATCCAGAATAGTCTCTTATGAGTTTTATTTGTGCTTTGAAGTTATTTTGATTAGATTTGAGTCGTTCGAAGGTCATTTCACCCGAGAAGTTCAATTTAGAGTATCGGTTTGTCTTCTTTGAGGTAAGTATCTTGCCTAACTTCGTGTGGGGAACTACCCCTTAGGACTTTAGTCTTCTATGCTAATTGTAGTCCGTGTACGCGAGGTGACGAGTACGTGCCCGGATTTATTTGTAGAAAATTGGCCTTTTAAGGATTCTTAGGTCCTTGTATTCACTGAATATGCAGTTGTTCTCATTGTGATTACGTTTCTAAATTTCCAGTTTCACTTCTCCCTGCTTTAATTGGAATTTATTGCTTCATGATCCACTCTTGTTGTTCATTTGATTCATATGTGTCTTAACTGAAATTGTTATCTCTTATATTATCATGTTATCTTTCCCCTAACTGCTTGTTTTTATTTGAAGTTATAATTATCTCTTCTGTAATTGTTCATCCTTAATTGAGACTATGATTATCTTTCTGCTGCTTATCCTTAATTGAATTTGTTGAGTCTCTTTCGTAATTGCCAGACCTTAAAGGAAGTTTAGATATCCTATATCTTAGTTGACTTGTCCTTATTTGGAATCATTAGACTTGTGTTAGCTCCCTTGTTGTTGAATTGTACATTGCGGGCCATTGTTACATATTATTTCTTCCCTTTTTGAGCTGTTCTTATTATGACTAGCATTCTCTATTGTGACTACTCCTTGTGAATTAGTTCCTCCATTTATTTGAGTTCTGAAATTTCTGAGTTGACTTATTTGTCGTACCGTTGTGCTATTGTCATTGTTGCTATTGTACTTGTTATTGTGATGCACGAGGTTTCTACCGTGCGAGTTATGGGGTTGCATGAGGTTTATGCCGTGCTATTATTACTATTGATATTTGTACATGCGGCGTGACAAGGCAGGATATATATGTGTGGGTTGCGCATGTGGCGAGACAAGGTGGAAACATTATTATGCACGTGTGGCAAGACAAGACGGGCATTTATTTTACTATTGCACACATGGTGAGACAAGGTGGGTTGTGTCAGGGATTGATTTGTAATGATTTGTAATGGCCTGGGGGAATTCTTGTTGTTGATATTTGCGTAGCGGTACACTTACCCGTGTGAGCTTTATCTTGTGAAAGTTGTGAGAAAATATTCTACGTGCTGTCCGTTTTTTTTTCTTCTTATGCTTATTTGCTGGTATGGACTATGTTAGGACACTTGCACAAGCATACATAGTTAAGCATTCTTATCGGATAAGAGGTGTTCTTGATATTGTTGAGCATAGATGCTCACCCTTGTTTAATTGCCTTCTACGTGAGAATGGCTCTATTGGCACGCGAGTCGTCAGTGCGGTTATGAAGTGTAATGAGGGCATAAGATGCCAAGTGTTAGGGTTCAGGTATTGAGACCCGTGAGTTGTGATTTGCCCAAGGTTCGGTATCTCGTGGAGTTTGATGACTAAAACCTGATGTAAAAGCGGTTGTAGTTGCTGAGTTATTACCCGTCCTTGCTGTATTTGTGATTCCGAATTTAGGTTGTATTCCATTCACTTTTCTGTGTCATTTTTATGGTATTCCGCTGATACTTGTTATTTTCTTTCTTATTGCCATTATTGTATTGTGAGCCATATTGCATAGTCTTTATATAGATATGATATTTCTGCTATTCATATACTTATGCTTGTTCAGTTTATTAGACCAGTGGGTGTCTTGACTGTTCCTCGTCACTACTCCACCGAGGTTAGTCTTGATACTTACTGGGCACCGCTGTGGTGTGCTCATTCTACACTTTTGCACATTTTTGTGAAGATCCAGGTATTTGTTCGTTAGCCGCTGTGCGGGTCGTTGCTGTGAGACTCAAGGTAAACCTGCTGCCGCGTTCGCAGACTTCAAAGTTACCTTCAAGTTTTTGTTTTGCACTGTTTATTCTTAATTCTGGACATTTGTATTTAGAAGTTTTCTAGCAAATGCTCTGTAGAGCTTATGACTTGCACTACTGGTTTTGGGAATTGTAAATTTATTTTGGAGGTTTCCATTTCAAAGATTGTTAGATGTTATTTAATTATTATTATTATTTAATAAATGTTAGGCTTACCTAGTCCCTAAGACTAGGTGCCATCACGATACCCAATGAAGGAAAAATTGGGTCGTGACACTCCATGTGCTACAGGATGGACTCGGAAAGCAGCTCACCACTAATAGCCTGTTTGGCCAAGCTTTTGTTTGGGCCAAATGTACTTTTGGCCAAAAAATGAGGTGTTTGGCCAAGCTTTTAGAAGGAAAAAAGTGCTTTAGAGGAGAAGCAGAAGCAATTTTTGAGAAGTAGAAAAATGTAGCTTCTCTCCAAAAGCACTTTTCTAAGAAGCACTTTTGAGAAAAATACACTTAGAAGCAATTTTAAATAGCTTGGCCAAACACTAATTACTGCTCAAAAGTGCTTTTCAAATTAATTAGCCAAACACAAACCGATTCTCACCAAAAGTACTTTTTTGAAAAGCACTTTTGAAAGAAGCACTTCTCGAAATAATAAGATTTTAGAAGCTTGGCCAAACATGCTATAAGTCTCGAAGTATCAGGGGTGTGCTCCGGGATATCTACCAGATGCACCTGCCTCAGAACCTGCACGATTAGTGCAGAAGTGTAGTGTGAGTACATAAATAACATGTACTCAGTAAGTATCTAGTCTAACCTTGAATAAGTAGTGACGAGAGGTCGACATCTAAATACAACTCATAAGCATGGATTATGTAAATAAAATAACTCATCTAAATCCATGTACATAAGCATGGATTATGTAAATAATAAATACAACTCAGTAGCAAGCAATGAATAATAATTCTTTCACTAATAATAAATTCCAAGTCAAATTTTGTCATTTAATGAAGTATATCCTCACAAGACATGAAATAATATTAAGTGTAATCAAGTTTCGAGTAATATCAAGCACGATTTATGCCGAGGTCGTACGACACGATCCAAAAATATACTATGTGCACTACCGAGGTTCGAACGAAACGAAACGAACCATTTATGCATCTATTAAACTGTCACGACCCAAATTTTCCTCCGTAGGATGTTGTGATGGCACCTATTCTTAGGGACGAGGTAAGCCTAACACTTATTGAGTTAGTGGCAACTCAACCAACAATTATTAAATATGAAATAGAAATTTTCTACAAATCCCAAAATCGGTAGTACAAGTCTTAAGCTATACTGAGTTTACTAGAAAATCTCTAAATACAACTATTCCAGCACCGAGTCTCCACAGGAATGCCCGATCACATAACAAGAATATCAATAGCACCGAGTTACATGGATCTGCAAAACAATATGTGCAAAAGCATAGCATGAGTACACCACAGCGGTACCCAGTAAGTATCAAGCCTAACCTTGATAGAGTAGTGACAAGGCCAGGTCAAGACACCTACTAGACATATAAAGCTATACAATATGTTATATGAAGCTAATAAGGAAAGTGTAACGACCCGACCGATCGTTTTGAGTATTACAGCCCCGTTCCCCCATTTTGCTGCTTATCCTGTGTTCAATATTAATTATGCGACTTGTCAAAGAGGTTCGGAATGAATTGGAACACTTAGTTCCAAGATTTTAAACTTAAGTTGAAATAGTTGACCGGATGTTGACTTATGTGTAAACGACCCCGAAATAGAGTTTTGATGATTTCAATAGCTCCGTATGGTGATTTTGGACTTAGAAGTGTGTCTGGATATTTATTTTGAAGTCCGTAGTTGGATTTGGCTTGAAATGACGAAAATAGAAAATTTAAGTTTTGAAGTTTGACCGGGGAGTTGACTTTTTGATGTCGAGGTCGGAATCCAGTTCTAAAAATTTTCATAGGTCCGCTATGTCATTTATGACTTGTGTTCAAAATTTGAGGTCAATCATACTTGATTTGATAGGTCTCGGCATCGATCGTGGAAGTTAAAAATTCTTAGTTTCATTAAGGTTGAATTGGGGTAGGATTCGTGGTTTTAGCGTTGTTTGATGTGATGTGAGGTTTCAACTAAGTTCTTATGACATTTTAGGACTTGTTGGCATATTTGGTTGAGGCCCCGGGGGGCATCAAGTGAGTTTCGGATGTCTAACGGATAGAAATTTGAACTTAAACAACTGCTGGAAATTTTGGCCTTCTGGTGCAATCGCACATGCAGACATTTTCTCGCAGGTGTGAGCTCACAGAAGCGAGATTGACAAGCGCAGATGCGGGCAGGGGGCTGTGAGGCAGTGGTCGCAGATGCGAGGGAATTGCCGCATCTGCGTGATCGCAGATACAGACGGATGGGCGCAGAAGTGCAAGCTCCGCAGGAGCGGACTGAGCCGCGCAAATGCAAGCCCGCAGAAGCGGCTTCTGGGGCGGAGAAGCGTAGGCAGTAAAGGCCTTGGCAAAACACAGAAGATTTTGGTTTCTTGCACTTGCGAGACCGCAGAAGCGGCTAAATGAGTCGTAGGTGCGAATCCCCTGGGCAGTATACATTTCGAAGGGGTTCCGAGTGTTTGTCATTTTTGGACATTTCCAACACGGTTTTGGGGCGATTTTCAGAGATAATTCACGGGAAATCGTGAGGTACGTTAATTGTGATCATTGTTAGTCAATAATATTGGGTTATCATTAAGTATTTCGACTAGATTACGCATTTTTGAGGTAAAATTAGAGAATTTGGACCTAGGGATTTGAAAATGAGATTTGTGGATTTTAAGGTCGAGTTGTTGTTGGAATGTGGTAAATTTGGTATGGTTAGACTCGTGGTTGAATGTGAGTTCATATTTTGTAACTTTTGTCGGGTTCCGTGGCATGAGTCCCACTTGCAGTGTTTGAGTGTAATTTTGGATTTTTGTGGGAAAAATTGGTAATTTTATATGGAATAGATTCCTATAATATTTATTGACTGAATCAAATTAATTGTGACTAGATTCGAGCCGTTTGGATGTTGATATGCGCAAAATGAAATTTCTAGAGCTTTGTGTAGCTTGCTCGATATTGGACTCGGCTTGTTCGAGGTAAGTAACTCTTTTAATCTTGGAGCTGAGGGTATGAATCCTGATTATACATGTTATGTGTTTGCTGTTGAGGTGACACACATGCTAGGTGACGGGCGTGGGCATGCACCGTGTGAATTTTAACTCCGTTATTTCTATGATGCTGTGTAGTTACTTTAACTTATCTATAAACATGAAATCTCTTCGTGCTAGAGCTATTGAGCTGTGATCCATGTTAGAAATCATGTCTAGGCTACGTACTTATTCTGTTGGGACCCACTGAGGTCATTACTGTTGTTGAGTTATTTTCTTACATTGCAATTTCATACTCAGTCTTGTTCATTCATTGCATATCATATCTCAGTCTCTGTTATTATTTATTGATACATCATATCATCATTTTGGGATAGTTTCATGACATTGTGAGCCCGAGAGACTGGAGAGATTGATGACTGAGTGAGGTCGATGACCTAATTTTTAGATATTGATACTATAGCATGTGAGTTGTCTGTGCGGATCCAGATATTAATACTATAGCACGTGAGTTGTCCGTACAACACGTGAGTTGTCCGTGCAGATCCAGATATTGATATTATAGCACGTGAGTTGTCCGTGCGGATTATAGCGCTTGGGCTAAAGGAGCCCCTCCGGAGTCTGCACACACCCCCAGTGAGCGCATGTACCTATTGAGTGCGAGTGCGAGTGTCAAGTGATTGGGAGGACTGAGTGGATTGATACTATGAGAGCATGCGTATAGTTGTTGTAACGACCCAGCCAGCCGTTTTGAGAGTTATAGCCCCGATCCCCTATTTACTGCTTTCCTCGTATCTGTTTCAGCTTATGTGACTTGCCAGGAGGTTTTGTTTTGGTTTTTGGGAGTGTTTTAGGACCCTTAGTCCCTAAACGGAAGTTTAAGTCTTAGGATTTTTTCCGTAGTCGGAACTGTGTGAAAACAACTCCGAAATGGAGTTTCATCGGTTCTGTTAGCTCCGTTAGGTGATTTTGGACTTAGGGGCGTGTCCAGATTGTGTTTTGGAGGTCTGTAGCTCATTTAGGCTTGAAATGGCGAAAGTCAAATTTTTGGAAATTTTGACCGGTAGTGGACTTTTTAATATCGGGGTCGGAATCCATTTCCGGAAGTTGGAGTAGATCCGTAATGTTGAATATGACTTGTGTGCAACATTTGGGGTCAATTAGACGTGGTTTGATAGGTTTCGGCATCGGTTGTAGAAATTTGAAGTTTCAAGTTCATTAAGTTTGAATTGGAGGGTGATTCGTGTTTTAGCATTGTTTGATGTGATTTGAGGGCTCGACTAAGTCCGTATGATGATTTAGGACTAGTTGGTGTGTTTGGTGGAGGTCCCGGGGGCTTCGGGTGTGTTTCAGATGCTTAACGGATTGAGTTTTGGAATTATGCAATTGTTGAAGCTATCTGAGTTCTGGTGTTTTCGCACGTGTGGTAGGGAAACCGCAGGTGCGGGATCGCAAGTGCGGAGAGGTAAGCACAAAAGCGGAGAGGAGAGGAGCTGACCGGGGTCGCAGGTGCGAAGGAGGTTCCGCATCTGCGATTCCCGCAGAAGCGCTCAACGACCCGTAGGAGCGGAAGAAGACCGCAGAAGCGGACATGGGTCCGCAGGTGCGCACACGCAGGTGCGACCCTTTGATCGCAAAAGCGGACGCTGGGTTTTTAAGTGGAATCCGCACCTGCGATGGGAATTTTGCAGGTGCGGTGACCCAGGTGCGATTCTTGGCCCGCAGGTGCAAAATCGCTGGGCAGAAAAGGGCTAAGTGCGAGGGTTTAATTTCATTCTCCATTTTTGGACCTAGAGAGCTCGGATTGAGGCGAAAGTTCGAGGGATTTTTAGAGGAAGCTTGTGAGTAACGATTCTTAACTCTTTTATGGTGATATCTCATTAATCCATAATTGATTCCACCCTTTAATTAAGGATTTGAGTTGGAAATTGCGTAAAAATGGTAGAAACTTCCTAGACTAAGTTTTTGGGATTTGGGAGGCGATTTGAGGTCGGATTTGAGAAATTCTTATATAGTTGGACTCCTGAGTGTATGGGTGTTTGTATTTTGTGACTTTTACCCGATTCTAATTTCTCGCTTTAGTTTTGATTTCATTAACTTGATTAATTTCTTATAGTTATATTTATGATATGTAATTGATTTTGGCTAGATCTGGGCCATTCAGAGTTGGATATTCGTGGAAAAAGTGTTGTTACAGATTGATTTGAGCTTGGTTCGAGGTAAGTGGCTTGCCTAACCTTGTGTGTGGGAAATCCCCTTAGGATTTGGTGTTGTTATGATATGTGAGCGCCGTGTACGTGAGGTGACGTGTGCGTACACAGGCTATTTGAGGAAAACCTTAGTTTTACTGAGTCATAGATTATTTGCATCTTATCTGAGTATACTATCATATGTAATTATCCTGTTAGCGTAGAATAGCATGTCTACGTATCCTAATTTCCTATTTGAACTCTTGGCAGCATGTTTAGTAAGTCCTGCTTCTTTCTTGACTTATACTTAGTCTAAATTGTAGGTTTCTCTTTGTAACTGTTATATTCATTTGTTTGAGTTGCGTATTTATTTTAGGACTACGGGACGGTATCCTGGGAGATACCCCTGCATATTTACTTTTGAGACTATGAGGCGGTTCCTCGGGAGTTCTCCCTGCATATTTACTTTTGAGACTACGAGGCGGTTCCTCGGGAGTTCTCCCTGCATATTTACTTTTGAGACTACGAGGCGGTTCCTCGGGAGTTCTCCCTGCATATTTACTTTTGAGACTACGAGGCGGTTCCTCGGGAGTTCTCCCTGCATATTTACTTTTGAGACTACGAGGCGGTTCCTCGGGAGTTCTCCCTGCATATTTACTTTTGAGACTACGAGGCGGTTCCTCGGGAGTTCTCCCTGCATATTTACTTTTGAGACTACGAGGCGGTTCCTCGGGAGTTCTCCCTGCATATTTACTTTTGAGACTACGAGGCGGTTCCTCGGGAGTTCTCCCTGCATATTTACTTTTGAGACTACGAGGCGGTTCCTCGGGAGTTCTCCCTGCATATTTACTTTTGAGACTACGAGGCGGTTCCTCGGGAGTTCTCCCTGCATATTTACTTTTGAGACTACGAGGCGGTTCCTCGGGAGTTCTCCCTGCATATTTACTTTTGAGACTACGAGGCGGTTCCTCGGGAGTTCTCCCTGCATATTTACTTTTGAGACTACGAGGCGGTTCCTCGGGAGTTCTCCCTGCATATTTACTTTTGAGACTACGAGGCGGTTCCTCGGGAGTTCTCCCTGCATATTTACTTTTGAGACTACGAGGCGGTTCCTCGGGAGTTCTCCCTGCATATTTACTTTTGAGACTACGAGGCGGTTCCTCGGGAGTTCTCCCTGCATATTTACTTTTGAGACTACGAGGCGGTTCCTCGGGAGTTCTCCCTGCATATTTACTTTTGAGACTACGAGGCGGTTCCTCGGGAGTTCTCCCTGCATATTTACTTTTGAGACTACGAGGCGGTTCCTCGGGAGTTCTCCCTGCATATTTACTTTTGAGACTACGAGGCGGTTCCTCGGGAGTTCTCCCTGCATATTTACTTTTGAGACTACGAGGCGGTTCCTCGGGAGTTCTCCCTGCATATTTACTTTTGAGACTACGAGGCGGTTCCTCGGGAGTTCTCCCTGCATATTTACTTTTGAGACTACGAGGCGGTTCCTCGGGAGTTCTCCCTGCATATTTACTTTTGAGACTACGAGGCGGTTCCTCGGGAGTTCTCCCTGCATATTTACTTTTGAGACTACGAGGCGGTACCTCGGGAGATCTCTAGCTGTTTATCCCCGTGTTCTGCGTTGCTACTTTGCTATGTTCTCTTTGTTTCAGTTCAAGTCTCTTATTATATTGTTATATTCTCCTGCTTATTTATTATATACCAGTGGACCTGACCTGACCTCGTCACTACTCGACCTAGGTTAGGCTTGGCACTTACTGGGTACCAATTGTGGTGTACTCATGCTACTCTTCTGCACATGTTTTCGTGTGCAGATCCAGGTACTTCTTACCAGCCGCATTATCATTGAGTCGAGACAGCTTTGCAGACTTCAAGGTACATCTGCCGCGTCCGCAGACCTCGGAGTCCCTTTCTACTCTTCTCCATGTCCATTATCTTCTGTATTTCTTTTGTTAGACTCTGATGTATAGAGATACTAGGTTTCCTTCTGTAGTTTGTGATTCACAGTGTTTCGGGTTTTGGGAAACTGTGTACGTCTAGTGTTTTGGTTATCGTATATGCCGAGCAACATTATTATTGGTTATTCAGTATCGAATGCCGTTAGCTATTTAGTTTTGCTTCGATTATTGATATTTTCACCATCTGTTAGGCTTACCTAGTCGTAGAGACTAGGTGCTGTCACGACATGTCTCAGAGGGATGTTTGGGTCGCGATAAGTTGGTATCAGAGCTCTAGGTTCATAGGTGTCGTAAGTCACAAGCTGGTTTATTAGAGTCTCGAGGATTGGTACGGAGATATCTGTACTTATCTTCGGGAGGCTATGGAACTGTTAGGAAAGATTGAACTCCTTTAATTCCTTGTCGTGCGAAATTGTTGACTTCGAAATTCTAAACTTCTGTATTCTATTCTCTCACAGATGATGAGGACATGTACGTGCGGATCTAATGACCAGGCACCCACGCTGCCTACTAGAGCTGCGAGAGGCCAGGGCCTAGATAGAGGCCGAGGACGTCCACGCGGTGCAGCCAGAGCACCCGCACGAGCTGCTACAGAGGAGCCCCCAGTAGCTCCAGCTAGAGGGCAGGCACCTGAGATACCTGTTGCTGCACCAGCCCTCTAGGAGACTCTACCCCAGTTTCTGAGCATGTTCGGCACCTTAGCTCAGGTTGGATTGATTCCACTTGCTCATACCACATCTCAGGCCGAGGAAGGAGCACAGACTCCTGTCGCTGGTACCCAGAGTAGTGAGTTCAGGTAGACCAGGATCCAAAGATAATACCAGTGCAGCCGGTAGCTCCAGTTTAGCCCGAGGTTAGGGCAGCAGTTTCTGAGGCGGAGCAGCTCAGACTTGAGAGATACAAGAAGTACCACCCTCCTACCTTTAGTGGATTGGTGTCATAGGATGCCCGGGGTTTTATAGAGGAGTATCACCGTATTCTCCATACTATGGGTGTAGCAAAGTCGAGTGCAGTTTCCTTTATGGCATTCAAGCTTAGAGGAGCAGCCTATCAGTAGTGGCGTGCTTATGAGTTGAGTAGTCCGGCTGAGGCAACTTCACTTACATGGACTCAGTTCTCGGACATGTTTTTGAGAGAGTATGTCCCTCAAAGCCTCAGGGACTCATGGCGCGCGGAGTTTGAGCAGCTGCGCCAGGGTACTATGACTGTGTCAGAGTATGCAGTCCACTTTTGTGATTTAACCCGACATGCACAGGCCTTGGTTGCCACATTTCGAGAGAGGGTTCGACGGTTTATTGAGGGACTCCACCACAGTATCTAGATTAGTATTGCTAGGGAGTTGGAGATGGATATTTCTTATCAGCAGGTTGTGAGTATAGCTAGGAGATTGGAGGGCATGCTTGCCCGGTATAGAGAGGAGAGAGAGGCCAAGAGGTATCGAGAGACTGGTTCTTATTCTGGTGCTCGTGCCCCATCAGCTCGCCATAGTAGGGGTTATGTGAGTCGCCCCGTTCATTCAGCTCTTCCAGTCACCAGTGGTGTTCCAGCCCCCTCTACGCCCTAAGAGCCTTATTATGCACCACCAGTATCTCGTGTGCCTCCTGCATGGGGTGTTCCCAGTGGCCAGTCCAGCAGACCTAGCCTGAGCCAGTCACATCAGTCACGCCCTCTGAGAGCTTGTTTTGAGTGTGGCGACACCCCCCATATGGTGAGGGATTGCCCCAGACTTAGGAGGGGTGCACCTCTTAAGACTTCTCAAGCATAACGTGCTCCACCGGGTCCTCAGGTTATGATTCCAACACCAGCTACTGCCACACCTACTCAGCCAGCTCAAGGTGGAGGTCGGGGAGGTCGATGTCGCCCTAGAGGGGGAGGCTAGTCCAGATATTATGCTCTTCCGGCTTGTACAAAGGCAATTGCTTCTGAATCTATCATTACAGGTATTGTTCCGATCTATCATAGAGATGCATCGGTCTTATTTGATCCAGGCTCTACATATTCCTATGTGTCATCTTATTTTGCCCTGTATTTGGGCATATGTTGGGATTCCTTGAGTTCCCCTGTTTATGTGTCTACTCCTATGGGAGATTCTCTTGTTGTGGACTGCGTGTATTGGTCGTGTTTGATTGTTCTTAGTGGTTTTGAGACCAGAGACGATTTATTATTGCTCAGTATGGTAGACTTTGATGTTATCTTGGGCATGGACTGGTTGTCGCCCCATTATACTATTCTTGATTGTCATGCTAAAACCGTGACTTTGGCTATGCTAGGATCACCACGATTAGAGTGGAGAGGTACCTTAGAGTATACTCCCAGCAGAGATATTTCATTTCTTAAATCTCAACGAATGGTTGAGAAGGGGTGTGACACGTATCTAGCTTATGCGAGAGATGACAGTATTGCTACCCCTACAGTTGAGTCAGTTCCAGTAGTGAGGGACTTTCCAGATGTGTTTCCAGCTGATCTTCCGAGCATGCCGCCAGACAGAGATATTGATTTTGGCATTGATTTATTGCCGGGCGCTCAGCCTATCTCTATTCCTCCATATCGTATGGGTCCTTCTGAGTTGAAGGAATTGAAGGAGCAGTTACAAGAGTTGCTTGATAAGGGCTTCATTCGGCCCAGTCTGTCACCTTGGGGTGCTCCCGTCTTATTTGTGAAGAAGAAGAACGGTTCTATGCGGATGTATATTGATTACCGCCGGTTGAACAAAGTTACAGTGAAGAACATGTATCCATTGCCTTGTATTAATGACTTATTTGATCAGTTACATGGTGCCAGGTTATTTTCCAAGATAGATTTACGTTCCGACTATCATCAGTTGAAGATTCGGGAGCCAGATATCCCGAAGACTGCTTTCAGGACCCGGTATGGCCACTACGAGTTCCTTGTGATGTCATTTGGGCTGACCAATGCCCCATCAACTTTTATGCACTTGATGCACAGTGTGTTCCAGCCCTATATTGACTCTTTCATCATCGTATTCATTGATGACATTCTGGTATATTCCCGGACTTGGGAGGATCATGAGCAGCACTTGAGGACTGTGCTCCAGACTTTGAGAGAAAAGAAGTTATATGCAAAATTTTCAAAGTGTGAGTTTTGGCTAGACTCAGTGGCATTCTTGGGTCATATCGTATTGAGTGAGGGGATTATGGTGGATCCGAAGAAGGTGGAGGTAGTGTAGAGTTGGCCTAGACCGTCATCAGCTACGGAGATCCGGAGGTTTCTTGGTTTGATGGGGTATTACCGCCATTTTGTAGAGGGATTCTCATCCATTGCAGCACCTATGACCAGGCGTACTATTCAGATATTAGAGGATATGCTCTGTGCGTGTGTGATGGAGTTTGGAGGTTCGTGGGATCAGGTCTTGCCACTTGCGGAGTTTGCCTACAATAATAGTTATTAGTCCAGCATTCAGATGGCACTGTATGAGGCTCTGTATGGTAGGCAGTGTCAGTCTCCAGTGGGATGGTTTGAGCCGGGCGAGGCTAAATTATTGGGTACAGACTTGGTTTAGGATGCCTTGGAGAAGGTTAAGGTGATTGTGGAACGACTTTGCACAGCCCAGTCCAGATAGAAGAGTTATGCGGATCGGAAGATTCGCGATGTTGCATTCATGGTTGGAGAGCGGGTCTTGCTCCGGGTTTCGCCTATGAAGGGCGTTATGAGGTTCGGAAAGAAGGGAAAGCTGAGCCCAAGGTTTATCAGCCCATTTGAGGTGTTGCGACATGTTGGGGAGGTTGCTTATGAGCTTGCCTTGCCTCCCAGTCTTGCAGGGGTTCATCCAATATTCCATGTTTCTATGCTCCGAAAGTATCACGGCAATCCAGCTCATGTGTTGGATTTCAGCTCAGTCCAGTTGGACAAAGATCTATCTTATGTTGAGGAGCTACTGGCTATTTTAGACAAGCAGGTTTGAAAGCTGAGGTCAAAGAACATTGCTTCCGTGAATCTTCAGTGGACGGGTCAGCCGGTCGAGGAGGCAACTTGGGAGACCGAGCAGGATATGCGCTATCGTTATCCTCATCTTTTCACCACTTCAGGTATGTCTCTATACTCGTTCGAGGACCAATGGTTGTTTTAAGAGGGGGAGGATGTAATGACCCGGCCGATCATTTTGAGAGTTATAGCCCTAATCCCCTATTTATTGCTTTCTCCGCATCTATTTCAGCTTATGTGACTTGCCGGGAGATTTTGTTTTGGTTTTTGGGGTTTTGGGACACTTAGTCCCTAAATGGAAGTTTAAGTCTAGAATTTTGTCAGTAGTCGGAACTGTATGAAAACGATTCCGAAATGGAGTTTCGTCAGTTCTATTAGCTCCATTGGGTGATTTTGGACTTAGGGGCGTGTCCGGATTGTGTTTTGGAGGTGTGTAGCTCATTTAGGCTTGAAATGGCGAAAGTCGATTTTTTGAAGATTTTGACAGGTAGTGGACTTTTTGATATAAGGGTCGGAATCCGATTCCAGAAGTTGGAGTAGGTCCGTAATGTTGAATATGACTTGTGTGCAAAATTTGTTGTCAATCGGACGTGATTTGTTGGGTTTCGGCATCGGTTGTAGAAATTTGAAGTTTCAAGTTCATTAAGTTTGAATTGGAGGGTGTTTCGTATTTTAGCGTTGTTTGATGTTATTTGAGGGCTCGACTAAGTTCGTATGGTGATTTAGGACTAGTTGGTATCTTTGGTTGAATTTGAATTTGCATTTGGTTGAGAAAGTTGACTTGATCGTCATGTGGATGTCTGCGAGCTTAGTAGATGAATTGAGGTACTATATGGGTTGTGTTATGTGAGCATAGGAAGGATTTAGTTGAACTTCAGTGCAAAATTATGGCAGTAGTAGAGTATGGGTATTATGAGTTATCGAGTGTTTTGTTATATGGCTTTGAGCCAAGTGGGGGAGTCTGCTTTCGATAATTTGATTGCGTGGTTATGTGTTGTACTGGCTTTAGTTTGATGTATACTGTGAATCAGTTATGACTTGCAGAGGCTGGCTTCGAGGATGACACAAGTAAGGGAATTTCTGAATACATATTAAGGATCGAGATTGGTGTGTGCAAGGTCGTGGTTCAGTTTTGAAGGGGAGGTCATGAATTCTTAGGCAACATGGACGGGTTCCGAGGTTTATATGAATGCTATAACTATTTGGTATTACATGAGGAGAGTGTACATTTCAGAAAGTGCACTGTGTTTTGACTTACAGATGTTTCATTGATATTGCGGTACTCGCCTGGTTGATCGACCGCCGAAATTTAGATTTTTCTATGTGGCACAGAAGAATCATGAAAGTATTCCCCATGGGATGATCGTGTATGAGACATGTCTTAAACATTCAGGCGGTGGAGTTGGGAGCAGATATGGTGATTCGTATGTTCTATGAATTTGTAGACTAGGAGTTCTCAAAAGCAGAGCGTTTTGTGATTGTGGACTGTGAAGTTGTGGCCAAGGCTAGCCCTATGATAGTATACGTTATGGTTAGGTCATTGTGGACTTTTGGAGAATTATTTATGTATTTGTGTATGACTAGAGTTGATTTGGGGCCCATTGGTAGGCCCAACGAGGATGTGTATTCTTCACCGGGTTGGATTGGTCGACTTCGTACTACTATTATTGGGGGATATGCCATTCAGTTAGAGTGGATCTTATTCGTGCTCTGAAATGATCTATGTGTTACTCCTCTACGCTACGGGGGGTTGTGATTTGTTGGTTATAAGCACACATGGTGCAGTTCTGTTTGGGCCTTATAGCGGAATTTGAGCGAGATGGATATTAGGGTGTTGAATGATTGATTGCGCATTTGGGTATGTTCTGTCTAGACTGTGGTATATTGTGCTATTTACTTCTCCATGGTTATGGTCATGCACCTTGGGTACTTGATGTCAAATTGCGCGCGGTTGTTGGTTTTGAGCATGGTAGTTGGAGGTATTTCATATAGACCAGTGTTTGGATGGAGTCACGCATTGCAGCGGGGTTACGTCGGGATATGATCCTTTGTTTTAGATTCGTGTGTTTTGGTTCTACTATGTATGATGGGTTTGTAGCATTGCGGTTGTGGTGGTACTTGTTGAAGTTGCGGGATGGTTCTCTCTTGAGTCATTTTCTATATTTGAGTACACTTGAATTGTTGCGTATTGGTGCACGGATTGCACATTTTGTGGCCCCGGGTAGTGTTGGTGAGGCATGTCAGTAGAGTAGCTTGTATTTGATAAGATGAGGTCGTCGGGCCTAAAATGGGTGTTATCTAATTTGAGTGCGGTATATTTGAAAGGATAATGTCGCTGATCGGCTTAGAAAGTGATTATGGTTCTGGTTGGGCGAGAGAGCTCCATGACTTGTTGATCTGATAAGTGGTTATGAGATTCCGCGTGTTTCTTTAATTATCGGCAATGTACACAGGTTTTGGAATGAGGTTTTGTTGATATGGGGTTTAAT
The DNA here is from genome assembly GCA_000715115.1 of Nicotiana otophora. Classification (NCBI taxonomy): domain Eukaryota; kingdom Viridiplantae; phylum Streptophyta; class Magnoliopsida; order Solanales; family Solanaceae; genus Nicotiana; species Nicotiana otophora. The sequence continues at coordinate 50,717 of AWOL01S0007084.1, forward strand.
ACTAGTACCAGGTTGGTTTTGAGTAGTTACTGTGATCAGAAATGGCGTTGCGAGTATGCGAGTTGTGTAATATGTTATGTGATTATATATGGGGTTATGGCTATGGCTTGATACTGTTTGTTCAGACTTATACAATGTATAAATGTGAGATTCGGGTCTTGAAAAGAAATTCTGAATGTTGGAAATTGAATTCCAAGGTTATGGGCTAAGGTTGAATTAATGATTTGCAGTTATGTTGTGTTGTCATGCCTACATAGAATAAAGTGACGTGGGATCACCCCAGTGTATGTACATGGTAGCGTGGAATAGTGATTTAAAGACTTAGGAACAACTCTTGGCACGTTCGAGTACAAACATATGCTTAAGTAGGGGAGAATGTAACGACCCGGCCGGTCGTTTTGAGTATTACATCCCCGTTCCCCCATTTACTGCTTAACATGTGTTCAATATTAATTATGCGACTCGTCGGAGAGGTTCAGAATGAATTGGAACACTTAGTTCCAAGATTTAAAGCTTAAGTTGAAATAGTTGATCGGATGTTGACTTATGTGTAAATGACCCTGGAATAGAGTTTTGATGATTCCAACAGCTCCGTATGGTGATTTCAGACTTAGGAGTGTGTCTGAATATTTATTTTGAAGTCCATAGTTGAATTTGGCTTGAAATGGCGAAAATAGGAAGTTTAAGTTTGGAAGTTTGACCAGAGAGTTGACTTTTTGATATCGGGGTCGGAATCCAGTTCTAAAACATGGGGTCAGAAGTTTTATAGGGGTCGGAAGTTTGACCGGAGAGTTGACTTTTTGATAACTCACGTGTTGCACGGACAACTCGTGTGCTATCGTATCAATATCTCAAAATCAGGCCCTCGGTCTCACTCAGTCATCAATTTCTCTAGTCTCTCGGGCTCACAATGTCATGAAAATAGCCCAAAATGATGATATGATGCATCAATAAATAACAACAGAGACTGAGATATGATATGCAATGAATGAACAGGACTGAATATAAAATTTCAATGTAAGCAAATAACTCAACAACAGTAATGACCTCAATGGATCCCAACAGAATAAGTATGTAGCCTAGACATGGTTTCTCACATGGATCACAGCTCAATAGCTCTAGCACGTACATATTTCATGTTTACAGATAAGTTCAGGTAACTACACAACACCATAGAAATAACGGAGTTACAATTCACACGGTGCACGCCCACACGCCCGTCATCTAGCATGTGCGTCACCTCAACAGCAAACACATAACACATATAATCAGGGTTCTACCCTTAGTTCCAAGATTAGAAGAGTTACTTACCTCGAACAAGCCGAGTCCGATATCGAGCAACTACATAACGCTCCGGAAATTCCATTCTGTGCGTATCAACATCCGAACGGCTCGAATCTAGCCACAATTAATTTGATTCAGTCAACAAAAATTATAGGAATTTATTCCATATCAAATTACTGATTTTTCCCACAAAATCCAAAATTACACTCAAAAATTGCCTATGGGGCCCACATCACAGAACCCGACAAAAGTTACAAAATATGAACTCCCATTCAACCACGAGTCCAACGATACCAAATTTACCAAATTCCGGCAACAACTCGATCTTAAAATGCACAAATCGCATTTTCAAATCCCTAGCCCCAAATCCTCTAATTTCATTAAGCTTGTTGGTATATTTGGTTGAGGCCCCGAGGGGCTTCGAGTGAGTTTCGGATGGCTAACGGATCGAAATTTGGACTGAAACAGCTGCTGGAAATTTTGGCCTTCTAGTGCAATCGCTCCTGCAGACATTTTCTCGCAGGTGCGAGCTCGCAGAAGTGAGCTTGGCAAGCGCAGATGCAGGCATGGGGCTGTGAGGCAGTGGTTGCAAGTGCGAGGGAATTTCCGCACCTGCGTGATCGCATATGCGGACGGATGGGCGCAGAAGCGCAAGCTCCGCAGGAGTGGACTGAGCCTCACAAATGCGAGCCTGCAGAAATGGCTTCTGGCATGAAGAAGCGAAGGTAGTCAAGGCCTTGGCAAACCGCAGAAGCGGTTGGTTTGTCACACCTGCGAGACCGCAGAAGCAGCTAAGTGAGTCGCAGGTGCGAAACCCTTGGGCAGTATATATTTTGAAGGGGTTCCGAGTGTTTGCCATTTTTGGACATTTTCAACACGGTTTTGGGGCGAGTTTCAGAGAGAATTCACGGGAAAACTTGAGATAAGTCATTTGTGATCATTGTTAGTCAATAATAATGGATTATCATTGAGTATTGCGACTAGATTACATGTTTTTGAGGTGATATTTGAGGATTTGGGCCTTGGGATTTGAAAATGAGATTTGAGGATTTTAAGATCGAGTTGTTGTCGAAATTTGGTATGGTTGGACTCGTGGTTGAATGGGAGTTCATATTTTGTAACTTTTGTCAGGTTCCGAGAAGTGGGCCCCACTGGCAATAATTGAGTGTAATTTCGGAATTTTGTGGGAAAAATTAGCAATTTTATATGGAATTAATTCCTATAATTTGTGTTGACTGAATCAAATTAATTGTGACTAGATTCGAGCCATTCGGATGTTGATACGCGCATAATGGAATTTCTGGAGCATTGTGTAGCTTGCTCGATATTGGACTCGGCTTGTTCGAGGTAAGTAACTCTTCTAATCTTGGAGCTGAGGGTATGAACCCTGTTTATACGTGTTATGTGTTTGCTGTTGAGGTGACGCAGATGCTAGGTGACTGGCGTGTGGGCGTTCACCGTGTGAATTGTAACTCCGTTATTTCTATGGTGCTGTGTAGTTACCTGAACTTATTTGTAAACATGAAATCTGTACGTGCTAGAGCTATTGAGCTGTGATCCATGTTAGAAAGTATGTCTAGGCTACATGCTTATTCTGTTGGGACCTATTGAGGTCATTACTGTTGTTGAGTTATTTTCTTACATTGCAATTTCATACTCAGTCCTGTTCATTCATTGCATATCATATTTCAATCTCTGTTGCTATTTATTAATGCATCATATCATCATTTTGGGCTAGTTTCATGACATTGTGAGCCTGAGAGACTGGAGAGATTGATGACTGAGTGAGGCCGAGGGCCTGATTTTGAGATATTGATACTATAGTACATGCGTTGTCCGTGCAACACGTGAGTTATTCGTGCAGATCCATATATTGATACTATAGCACCTGAGTTGTCCATGCAGATCCAGATATTGATATTATAGCACGTGAATTGTCCGTGTGGATTATAGTGCTTGGGCTGAAGGAGCCCCTTTGGAGTCTGCACACACCCCAGTGAGCGCAGGTACCTATTGAGTGCGAGTGTGAGTGCGAGTGCGAGTGCAAGTGCGAGTGCGAGTGCCGAGTGATTAGGAGGACTGGGTGGATTGATACTCTTAGAGTATGAATATGGTTGTATACTATGTTGCAGCAAATTGCCATGCACACTTGACATACATTCATAGAGATGCATTTTCCTCATGCTATACGATATTGCGTCATTCATGACTTCACATGCACATTGACATGTAGACATAGAGATGTACTTTTACTCATGCCATTTGATAATGAAACTCTTACCTGTTGAACAGTTTTGGAAGGAAAAATCACGATTTTGCAAACTTACTCATATTTTGGTATTTTCGGTAAAAGATTTGGATTTTCACTGATATACTTGAAAAGTATGCCTATTATTTTGGAATTGTGGACGAGCTGAACATTATACTTCTGAGTCATTTCTTGTACCACTTTTTATTATATTGTTATGAGCCGTTGTTGGCTATTGGTGTTGGGCTTTGACTTATGTACCCGCTCGTCACTACTTTCAACCTAAGGTTAGGTTTGTTACTTATTGAGTACATGGGATCGGTTGTACTCATACTACACTTCTGCACCTTGCGTGCAGATTTTTGACGCTGATGTTGCTGCGCACGACGGGAGCTAGATCTGAAGATATACCTGCGTTTCAGCCATTGCTGCCTCTTGTTCATGGTAGGTTTAGAATTTGTAATCTGTTCATGTATATTTCACACCAGTTTTGTAAATTCTAATCTTAAAAGCTCATGATTTGTACTACCAGTCCTTGGGAGTTCTTGTATAAAAGCGGCTGTAATCTCATTTCTTTCATAATAAATTTCATTTAAATTGGTTAGTTGTTAATTAGCTTACCTGACGGGTTGGGTTAGGTGCCATCGCGACTAGGTGAACTTTGGATCGTGACAGAAATAGTATCAATGTAAGGCCAACAATAGAAGAATTTCCAACTCAAATCAACAATGAGAACAATGAGAGCACAGATGGCAGCGAGAACACAATTAAGTGATTAAGCAACAACATAGTCAGAGTACAAATGACATACGAGTGAGTTCAAGTAAGAAATCATATAACAAATCAATCAATTAAATTATTTATAATGCATGTATTTCAACATAAATTACCCGAGGTATCACTCCTCGAAATCTCAATTCATGATTCAAAACTTTCAATTCTTACACATGTGGCATCTTGTGCCCACATCTTTCCGAATCACTTTTGCACGGCAAAATTCTCGTGCTACCATATGTATAGTTTCCATATCAATATCAATGAGGATGACCAATGAATAATTTAAATACAATTAAATATAATTTCTAAATTAAATATAGTAAAGCATCAAATGAGTCATTAAGCCAATTTAGGATTTAAATAAGATAAAATAGTGGAGAGATTGTGCAAATAGAATATCAATTTAATTTAGTTTAGAAATATATGAGATCCAGTAAAATATTGTATTTATACAAAATAAGACATTCAAATAAGTTATAACGAGATAAATATAGAATTTATTAAAGTAGAACGTCACAACAATTTTTCACGCAAATTACGCGACAATAATATAATGAGAAAGATGAAGTATCAATTAGAGTAAAATATAATCACCAATTAATTTAGTAAATCTTCGAATAAGGTATAAGTTTTATCTTTGAAAGACACACCAGTGAAACAACTTGAAAATTCTTTCATTTACCTCCGCTAAATTTGGGATCAACTTAACATATCACATAGGATGCATGACTCATACAAGAAGTCCATATTATTCCATTTTTAATATATTGACGGTTAGTTCATTATAATCAAAATACAATGAGGTGATTTAAGAAACCACAATAACCGTCCTAGCATGAAATACATCAAGAGAATCACAATCGGAGTTAACCTTAACATCACAATAATTTCATATTTGTTTATTTGTTGCGGCGTGCAACACGATCCCATACAATATTAATCATATATGTTGCGGCGTGCAACCCGATCCCACATAATAATAATCATATCTGTTGTGGCATGCAACTCGATCCCTCACAATAATAAATCATATATGTTGCGGCATGCAACCCGATCCCTCTCAATCATAAATCATATCTATTGCGGCATGCAACCCGATCCCTCTTAATAATAAATCATATCTGTTGCGGCGTGCAACCTAATCCCTCTCAATAATAAATCATATCTGTTGTTGTCACGACCCAATTTTATATTAGGCCTTGATGGCGCCTAACGCCGCCGCTAGGCAAGCCAACCGTGAACTAGTTACGTGATTTCCTCTTTTTAACAAATTCTTTTCCAAGTAATTAAACTTTCCTTAATATAAAAGAATTTGAGAAATAACAAATCTAAAATAAATAACACGAAAGCAACTGTATGCAACCATAATCATAGAATAAAACCAAAACCGCAGGTCCACTAGTATGTGCCAAGACCTAATATCACAAGTGTATGAGAATCTAGTAGAATATACAAAAGAATACTACTCCATTGTTCGAAGTGAAATAGACAGAAAAAAGTACAATCAAAGAAAAGACTCCGGCTGCTGCAAAACGGCTCAGAAGGCAGCTCACCGTGAAGCCTCGAAGTGGTAATTAAGTGCGTGCACCGGACTGATATCCAGATGCACCTGCCTCAGATCCTGCACCTTTAAGTATAAAAGTATAGCGTGAGTACATAAATAATATGTACCTAGTAAGTATCCAGTCTAACCTCGAAGAAGTAGTGACGAGGGGTCGAGTTTGACACTTACTATGGGCTAACAGTAATATGTCACAATTTTAATTAATCATGGATTACAAGAAGAATACTAAAAGCCCAATAACATTAAACAGTAAATAACCATTTCACCAATATTAAGTCTCAAATATAGTTTTCCATCATCTAACAATTTATATCTCAAGCCAAAGAAGCAATATCAATTATAATTGGTTCCAAAGATTTATCATGCACAAATTATGCCGAGGTCGTACAACCCAATCCAACATAATATTTAAATTGTGCACTGTCGAGGGTCGAACGGCATGAACCATAGATCCATATATCTGCTACTGAGGCATTCGGCCCGCTCCACAAATAGAAAAATATTTTAAGGAACACACAAATTCTCAATAACAGTCAAGTATTAGATTCACAACTTCAAGTAAGTGAAACTAAATTCTTTTATCAGGTTTCAAAAGACTTAAGCAATTCAGTTAACAAGTAGGGTACAAACATTGTAGGTATAGCATGATATGGGTCCTAGACTACCCGGACAATAGCATAATTAGTAGATACGTCCGGACTCTCGTCACCTCGTGCGTACGTAGCCCCCACAAATAGAAGCACATTTTAATTCAATTCACCTATGGGGTTAATTCCCTCTTACAAGATTAGAAGAGAGACTTACCTCGTCTCAAAGCCTACTTCCCAGTCTAAGAATGTGCTCACACCCTCAATTTGGTGCCGAATCAACCCAAAACTAATCAAATAGTATATAAAGTAATCAATGCATGCTCAAAAGTTCATAACCCAACTATTAAAGAGGTTACCCAACCCTAAATGTAAGATTCTTAAAATTCACCCCCGGGCCCACGTGTCCGGATTCTGAAAATTTTTGAAGAAAGTTGTTACCCATAACCTCATAAACTCAAATATATGATTTTTACTAGATTCCATAACGAATTTCATGGTTAAAACTCATTTTTATTAAAAACCTAGGTTTTTCTCCTAAACCCATGATTTTCACTAATTTACATGTTATAATCTACCCATAAGTTATGTATTTGACCCATATTTGGTAGGAATTACTTACCTCAAAGTATTGGATGAAAATCCCCTCTCTAAGAGCTCCAAGAATCATCCAACAATGGAATAAATGAGCCAAAATGACTAAGTCCCGCATTAAATAAAGGATTATGCCTTCAGCGGTTTCCGCACCTGCGGAGAGACTTCCGCTTCTGCGGGATCGCTTATGCGGTCAAACGTCCGCTTCTGCGGAATCGACCTGGCCCCTCGCCCATCGCACCTGCAGAGCCAGGGCCGCTCTTTCACAACTGCTCCTGCGGCCCAATCTTTCGCGCCTGCGAACACATCCGCTTCTGCGGTCATAGTCATCACACCTGCGCATTTGTAGGTGCGTCAAACTCCTCGCTCCTGCGGATCCTGGGTAGCCTTGGCTTGCTCGCTTCTGCGGCTCCTGGCTCGCATCTGTGAGCTCGCACCTGCGGTTGGCCGAGCGCAGGTGCAATTACACCAGCAGCTGGGTACTTCAGCTGTTGCTCCCAAGTTTCAACTTGGTCCGAGCCTCGTCCGATCGATACCTAGGGCCCCCGAGGCCCTGCTCGAACATACCGACAAGTTTGAAATCATAAAAAGGACTCGCTCGAACTCTCGGAATGCCCGGAACAACATTAAAACTAAGAATCATACTCCAAAACCAATTGAATCAAACTTATGAACTTAAAGTTCTTCAATTTACTCCCAAAGCGCCAAAACGTACTTAAACTACTCGGAATGATACCAAATTTTGCGTGCAAGTCTTAAATGACATTACGGAACTAACCCCGATCTCAGAATTCCATTTGGACCTCGATATCACCAAAACCTACTCTAAACCAAATTTAAAGAACTTCAAGAACCTTCAAGGAACCAACTTTCAATATTAGGCGCCGAAACACTCCCGGTTCATCCATAACCCGGTCCGAGCATACTTCCAAGTCTGAAATCACCATACAAACTTATTGGAACCGTCAAATCCCGATTCCGAGGTCATTTACTTAAAATATTGATCAGAGTCAAACTTAGCCATTCAGGCCAACTTAAGGAACCAAGTGTTTTGATTTCAACCCGAACCCTTCCAAATCTCGAACTTACCAACCCCGCAAGTCATAAAACAGTAAAAGCATACATGGGGAGTCTTATTTAGGGGAACGGGGTTCTGAAAAGCAAAACGACCGATTGGGTCGTTATAGTTGCGGCGTGCAACCCTCTCCTCAAGCAACACAATTTAAGCAACCAATTTACAATCAACTACGGTATACCACAAATCAAAAGGAATAACGAGGCTACACAAAGAAGTCACAACTAATGAAAAAGGCTAAACGATAGCTCACGAAATCAAATAGCAAGGAAATGACAATCCATAAGCCAAGGCACAATTTATGAGCATCAATTAAGGCATGTAGCAGGTAAAGCATTAATTCAACAAGTGGTTACAATAAACAATTGACATATACAGGTGAACTTGACAACAAAGATGGAACATGTTCTAACAAGTTCAAGTAAAGCACTTACAAATAACTCTAACAACAAAAGATATAGTCATGAACTAATAACTACAATTAATTGCATGAAGGAAGCCTAACAGTCCAAATCGATCACATACCACATATAGGTCGTGTACCCACTCGTCACCTCGTGTACACGACCTTCACATAATACGAATGACACAATCATCTCAAATCCTAAGGGGTGGTTTTCCCCATACAAAGTTAGACAAGACACTTACCTCGATGAAACTAAACCAATACTTTAAATGATCTTCGCGAGTGAAGCCACCTCCAGACGGCTCAAATCCCGATGGTTTCCTTGAAAATCCCTCGAAAATAAGATCGCCACAAATCAAGCTTCCTTAATTCAGCTCTTTAGTGATATTAAAACCTCCCACTACTCTTACAACTTCAATCTACATTAACATAATTCAATTGGACCAATATTAGTAAACATATTTCCATAGTTTTGGTCATTTATGTATTTTTTCAAACACCTAAAGTACATAGTATTTTACTACCTCTAGTAATGATTTTTCTTCCTCCAAAAATTCCTCCTTCCCACCAACAAGAGATACTAAACCATCCTTTGTCTACAAATAACCTTTTTTAGCTCCATTAAAATCATCAATGAACTCACATCCACCCAATTGTTACTAATTAATTCATTACAAAATCTCTACAACATCCAATAATCTAGTTTAAGTATTTATGGCTTTCAAGCACCATCCAATAAGTGCTAATACTTATTTCTTGCTCACATACTCATAATAAATCCATGCATATATGTCTAAGGGTGTAGGATTACCTTTTGGAAGAAATCTTGCCAAAACCCTCTTTTGAGTTTATGAAGAAATATCTTGAAGATCTAAGGATTTCATGGTGGATTGAGTTAGTTCTAGAATGGAAATGATAGAATGAAGCACCAAATTAGTAGGGATTACTCACCTTGGAGATGGGGGGAGTTGGAGGTTTTGAGAGAGTTGAGGAAACCCCCAAAATTCGGCCAAGAGGAATGGGGAAAAATGAACCCCGAAGTGAATAAATAAATATTTTGAGCGCTACATGTGGCGTGGGGCGCTACCTGTGGCCCAGTTTCCAGAACTTCAAAATTTTCAGCGCTAGGGCTAGCACCCCACGTTACCCTGGGCGCTGGCGATGGGAAATCTTTTCTATTTTGACCGAAAATGGGCATAACTCTCTCATACGATGTCCGAATTTGATGATTCTTTTTGCTATGGCTTCGTAATTTCAATACAGATCTAATGCTTCAATCAAAACTGAATTTGTAGATAATTTTCTTAATGTGATACTACTTATGCTTGAAGATACGAAACATTCTATAAATATCCAAATTCTACATTCGATGCCGAAACCTATCAAATCAAGTCCGATTGACCTCGAGTTTTGCACAGAAGTCATAAATGACATAACAGACCTATCAAAATTTCCATAACTGGATTCCGACCCCGATATCAATAATGTCAACTCCCGGTTAAACGTCCAAACCTTCCATTTTTAACTTTTGCCATTTCAAGCCAAAATCAACTACGGACTTCTAAATAAATATCCGGACACACTCCTAAGTCCAAAATCACCATACGAAGCTATTGGAATCATAAAAATTCCATTCCAGAGTCGTTTGCTCAAAAGTCGACTCTCCGGTCAACTCTTTTCTTTTAATCTTCTTAAATAAGAATTGTTCTCCTAATTCGATCTCGAATCGTCCGGAAACCAAAGTCAACCACACACACAAGTCATAATACGTATTATGAGGTTGTTCGAGATCTTAAGCTGCTGAACGGGATACTAATTATCAAAACGACAAGTCGGGTCGTTACATCCTCCACCTCTTAAATAAACGTTCGTCCTCGAACGTGCTAAGAATTATTATGAATTTATCAAATTTTTGATCTTACTCTTACACATAAACTCGCGGGTGATACCATGTCACCGCAACCGACATATGTTCGACAACATCATCTCAATTGAGATTAATTTTCCTATCCACAATTATAAACCTTTAAACCAATTTTCTTACACTCCAATCATTTTCAAAAGGGTCCTATTTTCACATCAACATACGGTATTAGTCTCAGCTGGCTGTAACAACCCGTGCCTATGCTCGCACGGCATAACGACATAACGTATCGCAATATGCATACGCCCATAACCATATCTTTGGTCATAATAGTTGTTCATAACCAATTACAACATCGTCGTTTAACTTCATGTTAACAAAAATCTCATTTCAAACTTTCACAATACTGACAACGAGACATGAGGCATGGAGGCCTCATAATTATTTACCCGAATTAACGAGTCACATTTAACGTCACCTGGGCACTCACCTTGTAGGTTAAAACTCAATAATTACAACACGAACATGGCTAATTATGCACAGAGGAACACATATAAGAAAGGCATGACTCCCTATCAGTACTATAGTACAAATTTAATTTCACAAGGGAGAATTTAAACACATAAATTTTCATCACAAGGATCTCATCCTGATATAAATTCCACCGTATCACGTAGCCCGAGTTAAAAATATCAAATCATATTAAAATGCGAGGATTCCGTCCTCAGCTCTATCTGGACTGTATCGTGCAAAGTCGCTCCTGAATCAACTTTACCTTTTCCAAGGTATCCTTCACTAAATCAGTACCTATAAATTAGCCTCATCGGGCTCAAACCATCCGATGGGCGAACTATATTTCCGACCATATAAAACCTCAAATGGAGCCATCTCGACACTGGACTGATGACTTTTGTTGTAAGCAAACTCGGCCAAAGGCAAGAATTGATCCCACTACCCTCTGAAGTCAATCACACATTCTATGCGCATATCCTTCAAGATCTGAACCGTCCGCTCTGACTGCCCGCCGGTCTGCGTATGAAAGGTTATGCTGAGCTCTACCCGGGTCCCCAACTCACTCAATACTGCCTTTCAAAAATGCGAAGTAAACTAAGGGCCTCTATCTATTATAATGGAGACATGCACACCGTGCAACCGAACAATCTCCCGAATGTAAATATGGGCCAATCTCTATGAAGAATACGTGGTCACTACCAGAATGAAGTGTGCCGACTCGGTCAACCTATTGACAATGACCCAAACTGCATCAAACTTTCGCAAGGTCCATGGCAACCCAACTACGAAATCCATAGTAATGCGCTCTCATTTCCACTCAGGTATAACCATCTGTTGGAGTAGGCCACCTGGCCTCTGATGCTCGTACTTAACCTGCTGACAATTAAGGCACCTTGCTACATACTCAACTATGTCCTTCTTCCTCCGCCGCCACCAGTAATGCTGCCTCAGGTCGTGATACATCTTCGTCGCGCCTGGATGAATAGAATATCGAGAACTGTGTGCCTCTTCTAGAATCGTTTCCCTCAATCCCTCAACATTAGGGACACATAGATGACCCTGGAGTCGCAGAACACCATCCTCGCCGATAGTAACCTCCTTGGCACCACCCTGTAGTACCGTCTCTCTGAGAACCAACAAGTGCAGATCATCGTACTGGCGAGCCTTGATCTGCTCGAATGGTGAAGACTGGGCGACGACGCATGCAAAAACTCGGCTGGGCTCTGAAATATCCAACCTCACAAGTCTGTTAGCTAAGGATTGAATGCCCAAAGTTAGTGGCCTCTCCTCTGCTGAAATGAATGCCAAACTACCCATACTCTCCGCCTTTCTGCTCATGGCATTCGCAACTACATTCGCCTTGCCCGAATGATAAAGGATGGTAATATAATAATCTTTTAGTAACTCAAGCCACCTGCGCTATCTCAAATTGAGGTCCCTCTTCTTGAACAAATGTTGCAAGCTACTATGATCGGTGTATACCTCACAGGACATTCCATAAATATAATGCCTCTAGATCTTAAGAGAATGAACAATCGCGGCCAACTCCAAATCATGTACGGGGTAATTCTTCTTGTGGGGCTTCAGCTGACGTGAAGCATATGCAATAACTCGCCCCTTATGCATTAATACACAACCCAAACCAACGCGTGAGGTATCGCAATACACATTATACATCCCTGAACCGGAAGGTAACACTAATACCGATGCTGAAGTCAATGCGGTCTTGAGCTTCTGAAAGCTCGCCTCGCAATCATCGGACCATCAGAACGGAGCACCCTTCTGGGTCAAACTAGTCAAAGGCGTTGCAACAGATGTGAAGCCCTCCACAAACCGGTGATAATATCTTGCTAACCCCAAGAAGCTCCTCATCTCAGTCGCTGTAGTAAGATGAGACCAACTCTAAACTGCCTCGATCTTCTTGAGATCTACCTTAATACCCTCACCCAATACAACATGTCCCAAGAATGACATGGAATCTAACCACTTCCTTTCCTGCAAGGTCTGAAGCACCACTCTCAAATGCTGCTCGTGCTCCTCTATGCTACGTGAGTAGATCAAAATGTCATCAATGAAGACAATGACAAATGAATTAATATATGTCACCTGGTTCATCAAATCCATAAATACCACCGGGGCGTTAGTCAAACCGAAGGACATCACTAGAAACTCATAGTGGCCATATCTAGTTCGGAAAGCCGTCTTCGGAACATCCGAATCCCGAATCTTCAACTGATGGTACCCCGATCTTAAGTCGATTTTAGACAACACCCTAGCACCCTGCAACTGGTCAAATAAATCATCAATACGCGGCAACGTGTACTTGTTCTTAATGGTAACTTTGTTCAACTGGCGGTAATCAATGTACATCTGCATAGTCCCATCTTTCTTCTTTACAAATAACACCGGTGCACCCCAAGGCGACACACTCGGTCTGACGAACCCCTTTGCTAGAAACTCCTCAAGCTATTCCTTTAATTCCTTCAACTCTTTCGGAGACATGCGGTACGGTGGAATAGATATAGGCTGGGTACCTGGAGCCAAATCAATACAGAAGTCGATATCACGATCTGGCGGCATGCCTGGAAGATCAGAAGGAAACACATCAAAGAACTCTCGGACCACGGGCACTAAATCAATCGTCGAAGTCTCTATAGTATCCCGAACATAAGCTAGATAAGCCAAAGCCAACCACCCCTTCTCGACCATGTGTCGAGCCTTCAGAAAAGAGATAACCCGACTAGATGTACTAACAGACGAACCCTTCCACTCTAATCTAGGAAACTCTGGCATCGCCAAGGTAACAGTCTTGGCATGGATATCAAGGATGGCGTGATATGGAGACAACCAATCCATGCCAGGATGACCTCAAAGTCGGTCATATCAAGCAACAGAAAATTCGCTCCGGTCTCATAACCATAGAAAGTAACAATGCAGGACTGGTATATCCGATCTACAACAATAGAATCGCCTACTAGAGTGGACACATAAACAGGAGTACCCAAGGACTCAGGAGTAACACCCAGAAAATGAGCAAACAAAGATGAAACATACGAATATGTAGACCATGGGTCAAATAGTATCAAAGCATCCCTACCGCAGATAGCAATAATACCTGTGATCACGACATCTGAGGCCACTGCATCTGGTTTGGCCGAAAAAGCATAGAATCTAGCTGGAGCGCCACCTGACTGGCCTCCACCTGTCTAACCTCCACTTCTAGGACGGACCTTACCCACCTGCCCTCTGCCTCTGGGCGGTCGGACGGTTGGTGAGGCAGCTGGTGCTGTAATCATAGGCTGATGACCCTGCTGTATTGCCTTGCCTCGAAGTCTAGGACAAAACCTCTTCATGTGGCTAGGATACTCGCACTCGTAACAACCCCTCGGAACGGAGGACTGCTGACCTGAAGTCTGACCCTGATGGCCTGAATACCCACTGGAGGAACCCTGAATAGCTGGTGGCCGGTAGGAACTCTCTAGCATGGCGCTGAAATAGGGTCACACTGGAGCACCCTGAGGAGGCGGCGGTGCTGGATATGTGGGCCTGCTAGACTAACCCCTCATGAACTGACCCCTGCCCCCAGCCGGGGCACCACTGAACTCTCTGCAATATCGAAACCGCTTATCCTTTGTCGCCTGCTCTTGGCTCCGCTGATGGACACCCTCAATCCTCCGAGCTATCTCCACAACTAGGTCATAAGAAGTCCCATCTCAATCTCTCGGGCCATAGTGGCCGGGATACCATAGTGCAAACTGGAAATAAACCTCCGTACTCTCTCTACATCGGTAAGAACTACCATAAGTTCATGATGAGACAACTTAGAAAATCTCGCCTCATAGTCGGTCACCGATATCTGGCCCTGCTGGAGCTGCTCGAACTGAAATCGCAACTCTTCCCTATGAGAGGGTGGAATATATTTTTCCAAGAAGAGGCGTGTGAACTGGTCCCAAGTCATGGGAGGAGAACCTGGTGGTCTGCCGAGAAGATAGGACTGCCACCATCTACGGGCCCTGCCCTCCAGCTGAAAGGTGGTAAAGTCCACCCCGTGGGACTCCAATATCCTCATGTTATGCAGTCTGTCCCTGCACCGATCAATAAAGTCCTGGGGGTCCTCATGTCACTCACCTCCAAAAACAACAGGATGTATCTTGGTCCATCTGTCTAATAGCTTCTACGGATTGCCGGCTGTAGCTGGTCTGGGCTCAGGTACAACTGCTGCAACTAGCTGAGCTCCGCCCACGGGTAGTGCGTCTGGGGTATGATATAAGACAGCTGCATGCCCTGGAGCATGAGCGGTAGGGGTCTGTGCTCCCCCTCCTGCCTGAGATATGGTTGGGTATGTTGGAAATAAACCGGCCTGAGTCATAGAATGCATGAACTGCATACTGCCCATGACCTCCTAGAATCCTGGCGCGGACATGAAATCCACTAGGGCTGGCTCCGCTGTAGGCGCCTCGCCCTGCTCCTCAAGAATAGGATCTTCTACTGGATGTACTAGTGGTATAGCTGGGGCAACTCTAGGATGCCCTCGTCCTCTACCAGGAGCTGGAGCCCTCCCTCGGCCTCTAGCAATAAGGGAGCAACTTCTCCATGATCGGGTACCTCTGCCACACGTGTTCTCACCATCTATGAGAGAATAAGAGAAAGATACTTAGTACAACATCAACTACATGATAAGAGATAAAGAAAGAGTGGTTTCCTAACACCCTATAGCCTCTCGAAGATAAGTACGGATGTCTCCGTACCGATCCGCAAGACTCTATTATGCCCGCTCATAACTTATGAGACCTACGTGAACCTAGTTCTCTGATACCATGTTGGCACGATCCAATTTCCCTATAGGTCGTGATGGTGCCCAATATCTCCGCTAAGCAAGCCAACAGTGAACTAGCCATGGATCTATTCTTTTAACATTTTAGAAATAGTTGATTCTTAATTATTAAATAAGTAAGAGGTGACAAAATTTAATAAAATAAAGTGTGAACGATTTTACGAATAGGTATGGTGAAATAAAATACTCAAAATCATCAAGTGTCTACTAGCAAAATTCCAAGACCTGGTGTCACAAGTGTATGAGCTACTAGTAAAATATATAAAATACTAAACTACTGTCTGAATGGAGTAGATAGAAAATAAAAGCAAAAGAGAGACTCCAGGTGCTGTAGGATGGACTTGGAAAGCAACTCACCACTAAGTCTCAAAGTATCAGGGGTGTGCACCGGGATAACTACCAAATGCACCTGCCTCAGAACCTGCACGATTAGTGTATAAGTGTAGCATGAGTACATAAACAACATGTAACCAGTAAGTATCTAGTCTAACCTCGAAGAAGTAGTGACGAGGGGTCGACATCGACACTTACTATGGGCTAATAATAAAATGCAGGAATTCTAAATAAGCATGGATTATGTAAATAATAAATACAACTCAATAACAAGCAGTGAATAATAATCTTTTCACTAATAATAAATTCCAAGTCAATTTCTATCATTAAATAATTCTAACCGCTCAAGCAATAAAATAATATCAAGTATAATTAGGCTCTGAGTATTATCACGCACGATTTATGCCAAGGTCGTACGACCCGATCCAAATATATACTGTGTGCACTGCCGAAGGTCGAACGACACGAACCATAGATGCATATATTAACCTACCGAGGCGAACGACCCGCTTCCATGATAGTAGAGGAATTTACCTCGCTCGCGAAAATACTTGCGACTCCAGTGAACATGGATTTATCAGAGTTATTTTAAAATTCTTTAATTCTTCCATAACATAAGAAATCCGAACTGGAGACTTTAAATCCTAAAATCCTTAATCTCAACTCTATTTAAGACAATTAATATGCATAATCAACTGCAAACAAAGCATGATGTAAATCTAAGACTACCTGGATATCACATGAAATTTAGCTACGCACGGACTCTAGTCACCTAGTGTGTACGTAGCTCCCAACACAAGTAATTCACAACAAACACACCTAAGGGGATGAGTTCCCTCTTACAAGGTTATGGCAAGAGACTTACCTCGTTCTCAAGCTCACTCCCAATCCACAAATATGCTTTAAATCCTTAACTCGGTACAAAACAACCCGAAACTAGTCAAATGTTATATAAATTAATCAATATGTGTTCAAAAGTTTAAAATTTAACTATTAGAGTAATTATCCAACCCAAATTGGAAGATTCCAAACATTCACCCCCGGCCCACGTGCCCAGATTCCGAAAATTTTCAAAGATAAATGTTACCCATAACCCCACGAACTCAAATATATAATTTTCACCCAAATTCATAATCATTTTCGTGGTTAAATCCCATTTTTATCAAAACTTAGGTTTTTCATCTAAACCCAAAATTTTCACAATTTTTCATGTTAAAATCTACCCATAATCTATGTATTTAATTTACATTGGATAGAAATAACTTACCTCCAATAGTTAGGTAAAAACCCTCTCTCTAAGAGCTCCAAAATCGCTCAAGGAATGCAATAAATGAACCTAACATGGTCTACTCCCGACTTAAATGAAGTTTCTGCCTCCAGTGATTTTCGCTTCTGCAGACCTGGGGCCGCATCTGCGGCGCCACACTTGCGGAAAGCCATCATAGGTGCAGTCCTAGCCCAGGCTGGCAGACTCCGCTTCTGCGGATGGGCTCCCGTATCTGTGGAGGGTGGAGCGCATCGGCGGGCTTCTCGCACCTGCGGACCTCACATCGCAGAAGCGAGGCCGCTTCTGCGGACCACTGTCAAATGCCCAAAGCCACTTCTGCGGCCAAGAGCTCGCACCTGCGGCCAAAAGCTCGCAGGTGCTGGCACACCAGAACTGGTGCACCAACAACCCCTTTTAAGCTCTAACTCTATCCGTGAAACGTCTGAGTACCAACCGGGGCCTCGTCCAAACATGCTAATAACTTTGTAAACATGAGACGGACTTTCTCGAACCCTCGAAATGCGAAAAACAATACCAGAACTAAGAATTGCACCCCAAACCAAATCGAATCAACTTATGAACTATAAGTTCTTCCAACTTGCTCCGAACGCGCCGAATCATACTTAAACTACTCGGAATGATACCAAAATTTGCGTGCAAGTCATAAATCACCATACGGAACTATTCCCAGGCTCGAAATATCGAATGGATCTCGATAACACCAAAATCTACTTCAAACTAAATTTAAAGAATTTTAAAACCTTCAATAATCCAACTTTCAACTTTAGGCGTCGAAATGCTTCCAGGTCACCCAAAACTCACTCCGAATACACGCTCAAGTCCAAAATCATCATACGAACCTGTTGGGACTGCCAAATCCTGGTTTCAAGGTCGTTTACTAGAAATGTTGATCCAAGTCAAACTTAGCCCTTTAAAGCCAATACTAAGGAACTAAGTGTTCCGATTTCAACCCGAATCCTTTTAAATCCTGAACTAACCATCCCCGCAAGTCATAAAATAGTAAAAGCACATACGGGGAGTCTTATTTCGAGGAACGAGGATCTAGAAAGTAAAACTACCGGTCGGGTCATTACAAAAGGTATAAATCAATTAATATTGACTCCTATTTTCATTGTAAATAGATTCCAAAACTTTTCAAAAATAAAAATTTCTATTTTAAAAATTATTTACTAACAACATGATCCGTTTTCTTCCATTTCATAACTTTTTTACTTTTAGAAATATTATGTAGAAACAAATGATAGTGGAACCAATGTTGTAAAAATTTGAGATAAGATTTGTTTTAATAAACAAATATGATAAGAAAAATCACACTTTGAATTATGAGCAATTGAGTCAAAGTTACTATTAAAATATTTTTATATTTATTTGTCTTGTATTAGAATGAGTATGTAAACATGGATATTAAATTTAAACAAACTAATGAAAAGCCACAAGATAATGTTATAATATTAGCTATTGAAAATATACTAGCAAAACTAAGGAACGTATAGATAAAAAAAATCAAAATTTTCATCATACAAAAGAAGAAGGATAAAGCTTATTTAAATTTGAGATGAGAAAGTTTTTGTTGAAGTATTATAAGAAATGCCATGCATGTATATAAGGACACGTAACTAAAGTCTAACAGATAAAGAAAAAATTTAAAATAATGAATAATAAAAATTCATTAGAGATAATGTGAGGATATTTATACTAAGAATTACTTTAGAAAATAAAATAAAGTAAATATACAGTTATTACAAATTATTGATAAATTTGAATAATTTAAGAATTTCAATCAATTGTTTAAAAATAAAAAGAATTATTTAATTTAATATAAAAAATTACATATCTATATATATTATATTAAAAATAGTAGTAGATAAAAATATTAATTAAAGTGAAAAGTTTAAAAAAATCACATGAAAACGTGATAATATTACATATTAGATAACATTATAGCAAAAGTAAGAAAACTAATTAAAATTCAAAAATATCTATATTGAAAATAAAAGAAAAATATTATTTGAGCTTGAGATTAGAAAGTTCTTAATTTATAATTAGAAAGCTCAAAATACGGATATGACCAATTAATTGAAGTCTTGCTAGATAAAGAAAAATAAAAATTTGATACTATATTAAGAATTTAAATATACTAAATAAATATATCATGTAGGTAATTTCACTAATGAAAATTAAAACCAAATTTGTATCTTCAAACTAAAAGAGAAAAAAAAATAAATGCACGTAAAAGAAAATTATTATAAGAAAATTTAATAGATTTGAAACATTATAAAAGAACTTATGTATTATTCCCTCCGTTTCAATTTAGATGACCCATTTCGCTTATCGAGAATCAAACTGCGTAAAGTTTGACCAACATTTTAAAATATATTTTGTTATCATATTGATATGATAAGATTTATAACTTATAGTGTTTTTCGTGTAGTTTTGTATATCCAAATTTTAATTTTAAAATACTAAGTTGAACTAATTTAATTTAGCTTCATAGTTTAGTCAAATTGACTGTCGATAAGCGAAATGTTTCAACTAAATTGAAATAGATGGAGTAATTTTTAGACTACTTATAGTTATATTTTAAAATAAAATATAATATTATTTTGTATATAGGTAAAATATTTATGTAAAAAGCTAATTAAAATTTTTTAGTAGGAAAGAGAATGTATAAAGAGGAAAATAGAGATAGTGCAAGGATACTTATATTTTTAATTTTATTTAAAATAAATAAACTAAATTATTAAATAATACTCAAAAATATTATTAATAGATTTAAATAATGAAAGAGATCTGGGTAAGAGGATAATAGTGTAAAAATACATTAAATTTCAAGAATAAGTTTTTTTTTACATTTATTAATAATTATTAAAAGAGTAATAAACAAAACATTAAGTCAATTTATAAGCGAATAAAATATCACATTACAGTATAACAATAATAAGTAATAAATAATGCAAAAACTATAAGGAATGAACAATAAATCATTATTTGATATGGATTATGTCCGCACGATATGCAGGTACTAATACTATTACAATAAACATGTATTTCAAGATCATCATAAAGAAGTCACCTATCCTAACATTTATATCGATTGTGTTTCATCAAAAACACAAAGACAGAATTTAATAAATAAATAATAAGTAAAGTTATGGAAATACCTGATTTTGTTGCCCGATTCTCCTTGATTCATCCCCTAGAGTCGTAGACCAAAGCCTACATCTTTCTATTCCTCTCTTGGATTTCAAATGGTACAGATCAAAATGCGAAGACCTGCAACAAGAAATAGCAACCGTATTTAAGGCAAATATAAAGATCTCGCCTTGAAATCCATCCGATGCCGTTCAATTTGTTGCAAGCAACCATTGTGACTTTTCTATCATACTCTTGAAAGTATATTAAATTATGCAAATCTACTGTTGAAATGTTACATATTGAGAAAATGATTCAACAATTTTTCCAAGACTCATGTAGTCATGAGACATGGTTATATGTTTTTTTGTTTTACCCACTCAACTCTAACTCGGCTAAAACTTACACAGCTAAAGAGTTAGAGTGTAACGACCCGACCGGTCGTTTTGAGAGTACTAGCCCCGAACCCCTATTTATTGCTCCCTCTATCTCATTTTGTGGTTACGTAACTTGTCGGGAGGATTTGTCTTTGGTTTCGGAGTGAAATAGGACACATAGTCCCTAAAAATGGAAGTTTAAGTCGTAGGATCGATCATAGTTTGAATTATGTGAAGACGACTCTAGAATGTAGTTTTGACGGTTCCTATAGCTCCGTAGGGTGAGTTTGATAGTAGGAGCGTGTTCGGATGTTGAATTGGAGGTCCGTAGGTCATTTTAGCGTCAATTGGCGAAAGTTAAAAAATTGGATGATTTTTGGGAAGTTTGACCGGGAGTGGACTTTTTGATATCGGGGCCGAATTTCGATTCCAGAAGTTGGAGTAGGTCCGTAATATCAATTATGAATTGTGTGTAAAATTTGAGGTCAATCGCACTTGATTTGATAGGTTTCAGTGTTGGATGTAGAAGTTTGAAGTTTTAAAGTTCATTAAGCTTGAGTCGATATGCTTTTAGCGTTGTTTGATGTGATCTAAAGACTCGATTAAGTTCGTATGATGTTTTAGGACTTGTTGGTAAGTTTGGTTGAGGTTCTAGGGGCCTCGGGTGGATTCCGGATGGTTAATGGATCGAATTTGGACTTTTGAGAATAGCTGAAGGCACCAGCTCTGGTGTAATCACACCTGCGAGAGATTGACCGCAAGTGCAAGCCTGCAGAAGCGGCACGTTGATCGCAGAAGCGGGCTGGAGCAGTGTGGGCAGAGGTCGCAGATGCGAGAAAAATTCCGCATCTGCGAGACCGCAGATGCGGACAAGGAGGTCGCAGGTGCGCTGAAGCCGCAGAAGCGGATATGAGATCGCAGAAGCAGAGGCAAGGCAGCCCGGGAAAAACCGCAAAAGCGGGACCGCAAATGCGGTCAAGTGATCTGCAAAAGCGAAAACACTGGGCAGATATATTAATTTAATGGTTCGAGATTGTTATCATTATTGGACATTTTGAGCTCGGGTTTGGCAATTTTTGAGAGCATTTTTGAGGGATTTCTTGAGGTAAGTCTCTTGTACTTACTTTTGACCAATAACCTTGTTTCTCCATTGATTTTTCTACCTAGATTATATGTGTTTAAGGTGGAATTTGGGAGTTTGAGGTTAAGGATTTGGAGAGTTTAATTTGGGGATTTGAATGGCGACTTGATGTCAAATTTTGGTAGTTTTGGTATGGGTGAACTGTCACGACCCAAAATCCCCTCCGTTTGGGTATCGTGATGGCACCTAGTCTTAGGGACTAGGTAAGCCTAATATTAATTGAAACAATATTATTTAATTAACATCTAACAAAATAAATAGAAATCTCTTACAATTCCTAAAACCGGTAGTACAAGTCATAAGCTCTACAAAGTGTTTGCTAGAAAGCTTCTAAATACAACTGTCCAGAAATAAGAATAAACAGTGCAAAATAAAAATTTGAAGGTGACTCCGAAGCCTGCAAACGCAGCAACAGGTTTACCTTGAGTCTCCACAGCAATGACCTGCACAGCTACTAACGAACAATATCTGGATCTGCACAAAAATATGCAGAAGTGTAGAATGAGCACACCACAGTAGTGCCCAATAAGTATCAAGACTAACCTCAGTGGAGTAGTGACGAGGTACAGTCAAGGCACTCACTAGTTAAATAACCAGTGTCATACTAAAATAATCGAGAACAAATAGCAGTGATATGAACAGTAAGGCAATAAGAACACCACAATTATTGCTCCGACAAATAAGAAAGAACACAAGTACAACCAATTAAACAAGTCTTTCACATAAGAACCCTTCAAATAAAATACCTTCCAAATATATATTTCCTTCAAATAAGTATCCTTCGAATATAAAACTCTTTCAAATAAATATCTTTAAAAAATATATATAATTCTTCAATTTAAAAGTCACCCTGTGACACCTCATTTCATAATCATCAAATACGGGTCTCAACCCACCTTTATATTTCCACGGTACCTCGTGCCCATATTTCTATCACAACAGCATGGACTACTCACGTGCCAATAATATTAATGTATATAAGATCCACATGATCAATTTATTCCCAATAAGGTAAGTTTAAAATTTTTAAATCAAGTAAGAAATCAACAAAAGAATGAATTTATTTTAGAAATCAATTGGGCGGAGAAAATAATATTTCAATAAAAATGAAACACATGATAGTTGCTGATTTGGATGTGAAACTTATAAGAATTAAAGCGTACAATAATTTCTTTTATTCAAAATAACTTAACCTTAAAAATTAGTAAAACTAGAAATACAACTCCTCATAGTCTCGTACAAGAGCCAAAGCCAACACATTACAGCAAGGAATACAAACACACAATAAAATCAAATAATGCAGCACGGAAGGGCACAAGAATTTACATATCACGGAAAAATAAAATAACCAAAGGCAAGTGTATCCATATAAAAAAATATCAACAAAGGGCACTCCCGAGGTATCGCCTCGTAGTCCCAAAAGTAAATATGCAAGGCAGGGGAGATCTCCCGGAATACCGTTCCGTAGTCCCAAAGTAAATATGCAGGGCAGGGGGATCTCCCGTAATACCGTTCCGTAGTCCCAAAGTAAATATGCAGGGCAGGGGGATCTCCCGTAATACCGTTCCGTAGTCCCAAAATAAATATGCAAGACAGGGGGATCTAACGGAATACTGTTTTGTAGTCCCAAAGTAAATATGCAGGGCGGGGGATCTCCCGGAATACCGTTCCGTAGTTCCAAAGTAAATATGCAAGACAGAGTGATCTCCCGGAATACCGTTCCGTAGTCCCAAAGTAAATATGCAGGGCACGGGGATCTCTCGGAATACCGTTTCGTAGTCCCAAAGTAAATATATAAGATATGGGGGTCTCCCAGAATACCTTTTCCGTAGTCCTAAAGTAAATATGCAGGGCAGGAGGATCTCCCGGAATACCGTTCCGTAGTCCCAAAGTAAATATGATTTCAACAACTGCACATCAAGTGCTCACATATCACAAATGGCTCATCGAGTGCTCAAATATTTTAACTTGCCACAGAAATCAACAATACATCATTTTTCACAATACCATGGCTCGAACATAATGTGCACAAAATCATAACAAAAATATCCGAGAGTGAACAACTCAACAAAATAATATTTTACATAAATTCAAGGTGGCAATCACACCAAATCATCATAAAAAAAACAATCTCAACAAAACAAGGATCTAGACATGACAAATAGAGTAATTTAATAAGTGCCAATAATTTCCAACTTAATACATAAGGGCGTCTAAGGATTTTAATCAACGAAATTTGCACATATAAACTAAGTACGTACTCGTCACCTTGCGTACATGGTTTTCAATTACACAATTTGCACATAAAACTCAATGCCTAAGGGGTATTTCCCCCACTCGAGGTTAAGCAAGACACTTATCTTTTTGAAGTTATGCCGATATTCCAAAATCATCTTCTTGCTTGAATTGACCTCCGGACCGCTCAAATCTATCCAAATTAATTGTATAACTTCATTAAAATTCATCAGAAATAAATTTCGGATAATAATACGTCGACTTAAAAATTTACTCCAAAAAGTCAACAAAAGTCAACACGGGACCCGCCTCTCGGAACCCGGCATAATTTTGATGAAATTCGATCAGCCATTCCGATACGAGTTCAACCATACCAATTTTATCGAATTCCAATAACAACTCGACCTCCAAATCTTAATTTTTTTGTTTTTGGAAAAGTTTTACAAAAATCTTAATTTTTCCTCCATTAAATCCGAATTAAATGATGGATTCAAAGAAAAAATCATGTAAATTAATCAAAACTGGATAAGAATCACTTACCCCAAGCAACCACGCAAGAATCTCTCCCACAATCGCCTTCTACCGAGCTCCAAAAATTGATTTTGAGTTATGAACTCAAACCCCTGTTTTTGGAACTTTTAATTCTGCCCAGAAATGCCTTTTTCGCGTTCACGGCCACTGCTTCGCGTTCGCGAAGGAAAAAACCCAACTGCCTCAAATCCTTCATCGCGTTCGCGACCTCCTCATCACATTCGCGAAAGCCAACCGTTTCAGCCCCATCATTTCCTCTTCGCGTTCGCGAGCTCCTCGTCGCTTTCGCGATGACTAGCTGACCAGCTCCTTCGCGTTCGCGTTCTACTCTTCGCATTCACGAAGGCCAAACCAACAGCCCCTCAAATTTCCTCTTCACGAATGCGGGACTCCCTTCGCGTTCGCGAAGAAGGAAACCAGACTTCAGCAACAGCAGTCCAAAGAGCTCCAATTTGGTCCGAAACCACCCCGAAACACGCCCGAGCCCCTCGGGACCCCGTCCAATCATACCAACCTGTCCCATAACATAACACGGACCTGCTCGAAGACTCAAATCACATTAAACAACATCAAAATCATGAATCACACCCTAATTCAAACTTAATGAACTTTGAGACTTCATCTTCTACCATCGATGCCGAAACCTATCAAATCACGTCTGATTGACCTCAAATTTTGCACACAAGTCACATTCGACATTACGGACCTACTCCAACTTCCGTAATCGGATTCCAACCCCGATATGAAAAAGTCAACCCCCGGTTAAACTTTTCAAAAATTTGAGATTCACCATTTCAAGCTTAATTCCACCACGGACCCCCAAATAATTTTTCGGATACGCTCCCAAGTCCAAAATCATCATACGGTGCTATTGACCTCATCAAAATTCCATTCCGGAGTCATTTTCTCAAAAGTCAACTCTCCGGTCAACTCTTTCCATTGAAGCTTCTAAATAAGGATTGTTCTTTTAATTTAATTCCGAATCTTCAATAAATCAAATTCGACCACACCCGCGGGTCATAATACATATTGCGAAGCTACTCGAGACCTTAAGCCACTGAACGGGGCATAAAGTCTTAAAACGACAAGTCGGGTCGTTACATTCTCCACCTCTTAAACAAACGTTCGTCCTCGAACGTGCTAAGAATTATTCTGAAGACTTTAAATTACTGAGTATATTCTTGCACACATACTTGTGGGTGATTCTACATTCCCGCAATTTAACACGGGTTCGACAACACCATCTCACTTGAGATTATTTCTTTTCTCCATTCTTATAAGCTTTAGAGCAAAATCTCTAACTCTCCAATCATTTCCAAAATACCTGATTTTCATTTCGATGCACGGTATTAGTCTGAACTGGCTATAGTAACTCGTGCCTATGCACACGTCAACTTTCTTGATAGTGTTGAAGTACTTTAAAATTTTTCTGGGGTATTTCATTCTTCCCCGCTTAGGATTATTCGTCCCAAAACATATAACATAACTTATCTCTCCTTTTGCAAATCTCACTCCCCTAAATTTACTAACTCCCAAATTTTCAGAAATTTCGGCAGTCTCCCCTGTAAATAGGCCTATCCACCTGCCAGAGTAACACCAAAGCAACTCCTAACAACACATCCACAACCCAACAAGGCACCACAATGTATACATCAATAACATAATCTCAGCATTACAAGAACTGAATTATCATGATGGTATCAGGACATGAAGAACATCATATGTATGCTCATCACCACATCTCTGGTCTTAAAAGCCGTTCATAATTAATTCCAGCATCATCAATTAATCTCATATTAGCCGCCACCTCATTTCGAATTTTCACAACACTGACAACAGAATGTGAGGCATGAAGACCTCATGATTACTTACTCGGATTATTGAGTCACATTTAACAGCACCTGGGCACTCATCTCATAGGCTAAAACTCAATGTTTACAGCACGAAAATGGCTGAATATGCACGGAAAATATACAAGAATTATCAAATAAGACTAACAAGCATGACTCCCTATTAATATTATTGTACAAATTAAATTTCACACAGGGAAAATTTTAAACTCATAAATATTTCATCACAAGGATCTCGTCCTTATATAACTTTCACCGCGACTTGTAGCCCGGTTTAAATATTTCACATCATGTAAAAATGCGAGGATCTCGTCCTCAACTCCGAATCACAAGTATTTTACACATTGTGCCAACTGAATTTCAATTTTCTTTCTTTCTTCTTTTCAATAAATTTCGTAAATATTTTTCATAACACATAACGAACCTTCATACCGGTAGGGCATATAATTTATAAAAATTGAAATCAATTATTCCGAAATCACATCAAAACCCACTGTATTGAATAATAAAATTTTGCTTTTGGACTTATAGCCCTCAATGGTACACAAAAATAAAATGACAGACACAGGCTCACACCCCCAAATCTCCCAACAAGGATAAACATATAAATGGGTTACAAATTTACGAAGCTCACCCATAAGTGGAGCATAATAAGAGGACTCACCTCAATATTCAGAACCGAATCAAATTAAGGAAAATATCCTTTTATAATAAAAATTAGGATCGTACCTGTAACGACACCATCTGGTGTATTGGCCTCAGCCAAATCATAGTGATTAGATCAATAGATCGGGCCTCCACCTCTTAGGTGCCCACTACCCGCCTGTCCTCCACCTCTAGCTGACTGTGCACGTGGAGTATCAACTGGAATAAAGCTTGCAGCCTAAATATTCTGATGAAATCCGTCTCTTCTAAGTCTGGGACATTCCTCTTGATGCATGTGGTACAATCACACTGATAACAACCCCTCTGAGGTCGCGGCTGCTCATACTGAGTCTGTGCCGGATAATTGGAATAATCATTATAGGAATCTCGTGTCGGTGGTGCATTGCAAGAACTTACTGGAGCAACCCGAGTAATATGATGTACGGACTGAGCTGGCTGACTGTTCGAGCCTCTGCTATAATGGGTCCTAGCTGAAGAGTAAAATTCACCGAACCCTCCAGATCCTCGAGACCTTTTGGCCTCCTTAGACTCCCACACCCTCAATCTTCCTTGCAATCTCCACTACTTGTTGAAATGGAGCATCAGTTTGCAACTCTCTAGCCATGCATATTTTAATATCATAATCGAGTCCCTCAATGAATCTGCGGGCCCGTTCTCCGATTGTAGGAACTAATATAGGTGCACGACGGGCTAAATCACTGAACCTGATAGCATATTCTGACACTGTCATAATGCCCTAACGCAACCGTTCAAACTCTGTGCGCCACACATCTCGGAGAGTCTGGGGAACAAACTCTTTCAAGAACAATTCCTAAAATTTAGCCCAAATTTGTGGTGTTGCATCGGCCGGTCTACCTTCTTCATAGATTTTCCACCACCGATATGCTGTGCCTCACAGTTGAAATGTAGTAAAGGCAACTCCGCTCATCTCTAAAATACCCACGGTGCGGAGAACACGGTGATAAATTTTCTAGAAATCCTTGGGCATCCTCTGAAGTTGTGCCACTGAAAGTAGGTGGGTCATACTTTTTAAACCTCTCAAGCCTTTGGCCTGACCTCAGACTGAACCGGAATAACGGATTATACTGGTACTATACCCGGAACTTGACCAATGTGAACCTGCTGCTCTGGCGTTACTCTGGCTGCGGCACGTACTCCTCGTCGGCCTCTACCTCTACCCCTAGCGACATCCGCTCCAGGGTAACGTTATTAACAACTGCAGCTCGTGTCCTCACCATTTGTGGAAGAATGGAATGATAAAAGTTCAAACTTCGAGATCAATGAACTCGCACGATAGAATGAAAGAAGTGATATTATCCTAATAGTTCCGTAGCCTCTCGAAGATAAGTACAGATGTCTCCGTACCGATCCGCAAGACTCTACTAAAATTGCTTATGACTCGTAGCACCTATGAACCTAGGGCTCACCAACTTGTCACGACCCAAAATCCCCCCCC